>JAQQPU010017667.1:5083-18393 GCA_029168905.1 Artemia sp. Kazakhstan ARC1039
TGGGCATAGGGGGGGAGACCCTTCAATAACTGTCTACTATTGAAGAGTTGACTGTCCTCCAGTCACTTTCGAATAATAAACACGGAACTAGAACTTTAAATTTACTGTCCAATTAGCCCTCTCCGTAGTTTATATGACTAACCTTTCCATAAAAACCTTTTGTAACCCCGGGACACAACTTACAACCCCTGCCCCGAAAGCTATGGGGGGGGGGGGGTTTAATCTTCAAAAATACAGTTACTGGACCTTCTAACTACGCTGAACATAATGGCTGTCTCAAAATTTTCATTGCATGTAATTGCAGAAATGATGGGCATAGGGGGGGAGACCCTTCAATAACTGTCTACTATTGAAGAGGGCACTGCTCTCCAATCACTTTTGACTATTAGAAAAGGCAATAGAACTTGAAATTTCCAGTCGAATGAATCCCTTTCAAAGCTTCTAAGACAGCTAATTCTATACGAAGTGCCCTGGTCTAAAGAATAAATAAATAATACATTGTGCCAACATCGTTCTTTGCTTAAGCAGCGCTATTGCGCTGTCTATGATTTGTTATAACTTAGTTCGTTCCTTACTGTAAAATTAATTTAAAAAAAAAACTTTAAGTTTAAAACCTGGGGGCATTATATACCCCAGGGCATTACTTACAACCTTAGCCCTGAGGGCTGTTGGGGGTTGTCATACTCTAAAACATAATTTCCGAATCTTTCAACTACGTTCAACAAGATCGCTGTATCAAAATGCTGATCGAAAGTGTGTGGGGAAATGATGGGTATTAGGGGGGGGGGCATTTGCCCTCCGATCACTTTTGACTATTAATAAAGGCACTAGCCCTCTCAATTCCCAATTGAATGAGTCCTTTTTTAAGTTTCTACGACAACGCTGGCAAAGACCTAATTTCCAAAACTTTCAACTACGTTAAACAAATTGTGTATCTCAAAATTTTTATTGGATGTGTTTGGGGAAATGGTAGGCTTGAGAGGGGCGTTAGTTGGCCTCGAATCAATTCCGACTATTAAATAGGACACTAGCGCTTACAATTTCTAATTGAATGAACCCTTTTTAAAGTTTCTACGACAACGCTTTCTATAAAACCTTAAATGCCCCCAGGGCATAATTTACAACCCCCTCCGCTGAGGGCTGTGGGTGGAGTCTCATCCTTAAAGACTAACTATATTAAACAAATTGGCTATCTCAAAATTTGCATTGGATATTTTGGGGAAATGGTGGGCGTGTGAGGAGTGTTAGTTTTCCTTCAATCACTTTTGACTATGAAAAAGGGCACTAGCCCCTCGAAGTTTCCGAAGTTTCTATTACAACGCTCTATAAAAAATCTTATATTCCCCCAGAGCATAACTTACAACCCTTGCCCTAAGGAGTGTGGGAGGGGGGGGGGTGATCATCCTCAAAGACATAATATCCAGAGCTTCCAACCACGTTGAAAAAATGGCTATCTAAAAATGTTGATTGGATGTTTTTGGGGAAATGGTGGGCATGGAGGGAGGTTAGTTGCTCTCCATTCAGTTTTGACTAGCCTATTAAAAAGGGCACTAGCCCTTTCAATCTCCAATCGAATGAGCCCTTTTTGAAGTCTCTACGAAAACGCTTTCTATAAAAACCTTATATGCCGACAGGGTATAACTTACAACCCTTGCCCTGAGGGGTTTGGAGGGTTGGTCATCCTCAAAATCATAATTTCCAAAACTTTCAACTACGTTGAACAAAATTCCTATCTAAAAATTTTAATTGAATGTGTTTGGGGAAATGGTGGGCGTAAGAGGGGGGTTAATTGCTCTCCATTCACTTTCGACTGTTAAAAAGGGCACTAGCACTTCCAATTTCCAATCAAATGAGCCCTTTTTTTAATTTTTACGACAACACTTTGTGTAAAAAACTTATATGCCCCCAGGGTATAACTTACAACCCTTTACTCTGAGAGCTCTGAGGGGATTGTTATCCTAAAAGACCTAATTTCCAGAACTTTTAACTACGTTGATCAAAATGAATATCTCAAAGCTTTGATTGGATGTGTTTGAGGAAATGGTGGGCGTGAGAGGGGGTTAGTTGCCCTCCAATTGCTTTCAACTATAAAAAGGCCACTAGCCCTTTCAATTTTCAATTGAGGTCATAACTTACAACCCTTGTCCTGAGGGTTATAGGGGGTTGTAATCCTCAAAGATATAATTTCCAGAATTTTCGACTACGTTGAAAAAAATTGCTAACTCAAAATCTTGATTTTGAGATAGCAAGGGGTTTAAGTTGATGCCCTCCAATTACTTTCGACTGCTAAAAAGGCCACTAGCCATTTTAATTTCCAATGGAAGGAGCCCTTTTTGAAGTTTCTACGACAACACTTTATATAAAAACCTTATATGCCCCCAGGGCATAACTTAAAACCCTTGCCCTGAGGGATGTGAGGGAGGGGGATGTTGTCATCCTTAAATACCTAATTTCTAAAACTTTCAGCTACATTGAACAAAATGGCTATCTTAAAATGTTGATTGTATGTGTTTGGGGAAAAGGTAGGCGTGAGAGGGGGATTAGTTGCCCTCCAATCACAGTTGACTATTAAAAAGGGCACTAGCCCTTTGAATTTCCAACCGAATGCGCCCTTTTTCAAGTTTCTACGACAAAGCTTTCAATAATAACCTTACAGCCCCCAGGGTATAACTTGCCCTAAGGGCTCTAGGGGGTTTTCGTCCTCAAAGACCTAATTTCCAGAACTTTCAACTACGTTGAAAAAAAATAGCTGTCTCAAAATTTTTATTTGATGTGTTTGGGGAAATGGTGGGCGTGGAGGGAAGTTAGTTGCCTTCCAATCAGTTTCGACTAGCCTATTAAAAAGGGCACTAGCCCTTTCAATTTCCAATTGAATGAGCCTTTTTTGAAGTTTCAAAAGACAACATTTTCTATAAAAAAAACCTCATATACCCCCAGGGCATAACTTACAACCTTAGCCCTGAGGGCTCTGAGGGGAGTGTCATCCTCAAACACCTAATTTGTAGAGCTTTATCCACGTTGAGCAAAATGGCTATCTCAAAATTTTGATTCGATGTGTTCGGGGAAATGGTGAGCTTGAGAGGGGGGCTAGTTGCCCTCCAATTACTTAGGACTATTAAAAAGGACAGCAGCCCTTTCATTTTTCATCCGAATGAGCCCTTTTTGAAGTCTCTACGAAAACGCTTTCTATAAGAACCTTATATGCCCCCAGGGTACAACATACAACCCTTGCCCTGAGGGGTTTTTGTCATCCTCAAAATCATAATTTCCAGAACTTTCAACTACGTTGAACAAAACTGCAATCTCAAAATTTTAATTTAATGTGTTTGGGGAAATGGTGGACTTAAGAGAGGCGTTAGTTGCTCTCCATTCACTTTCGACCATTAAAAAGGGCACTAGCCCTTTCAATTTCAAATCAAATGAGCCCTTTTTGAAGTTTCTACGACAACATTTGCTATAAAAAAAACCTTATATGCCCTCAGGGTATAACTTACAACCCTTGCCCTGAGGGCTCTGACGGGGTTGTCATCCTAAAAGACCTAATTTTCAGAACTTTTAACTACGTTGATCAAACTGAATATCTCAAGGTTTAATTGGATGTGTTTGGGGAAATGGTGGGCGTGAGAGGGGTGCCCCCAGTGTATAACTTACAACCCTTGCCCTGAGGGCTGTGGGGGGGGAGTGTAATCCTTAAAGACCTAATTTCCAAAACTTTCAGCTACATTGAACAAAATGGCTATCTAAAAGTTTTGATTGTGTGTGTTTGGGAAAAGGTAGGCGTGAGAAGGCGGTTAGTTACCCTCCAATCACATTCAGCTATTAAAAAGGACACTAGCCCTTTGAATTTCCAATTGAATGCACCCTTTTTCAAGTTTCTACGACAAAGTTTTCAATAAAAACCTTATATGCGCCCAGGGTATAACTTATAACCCTTGCCCTAAGGACTCTGAGCGGGTTATCGTCCTCAAAGACCTAATTTCAAGAACTTTCAACTACGTTGAACAAAATGGTTATCTCAAAATTTTGATTGGATGTGTTTGGATAAATGGTGGGCGTTGAAGGGATGTTAGTTGCCTTCCAATCACTTTAGACTATTAAAAAGAGCTCTAGCCAATTTAATTTTCAATCGAATGAGGCCCTTTGGAAGTTTCTACGACAACGCTTCTATGAAAACCTTATATGCCCCCAGGGCATAACTTACAACATTTGCCCTGAGGATTGTGGGGGGGGGGGCTGTCATCCTGAAAGACCTAATTTTGAACTACGTTGAACAAAATGGATATCTCAAAATCTGGATTGGATGTGTTTGGGGATAAGGTGGGCGTGTGAGGGGGGTAGTTGCCCTCCAATCACTTTCGACTATTAAAAAGGGCACTAGCCATTTCAATATCCAATTAAATGAGCTTGTTTTGAAGTTCCTATGACAACACTTTCTATGAAAGCCTTATATGCCCCCAGGGCATAACTTACAAACCTTGCCCTGAGGGCTGCGGGGGAGTGTTCCCCTTAAAAATATAGTTTCTATCTGGAAATCAACAACGCTGAACAAAATGGCTGTCTCAAAATTTTGACTGGATGTGTTTGGGGAAATGTTGGGCGTGGAAGGGGTGTTAGTTGCCTTACAATCACTTTCAACTATTAAAAAGGGCACTCCAGTTTCCAATCGAATGAGCCCTTTTCGAAGTTTCTACGACAGCTACTTCAGTAGGAAATGCCCTGGTCTAAAGCCAAAAATAAATAAATAATGCATTGTGCCAACACCATTCTTTAATTAGACAGCGCGATTGCGCTGCCTGTGATGATGTTCCCCTTCAAGCATTCTCTGAAAATTCCAACTTAATACCCAACTCAATTCTTGAGATATGCTCTTTTGACAGTGTGCATGCACATAGGGTCTTTTAATTTAATTCAAATTTCCCCTCAATATTGTAAATGGAGTAGTGTGGTAGTAGTGGTATCGGTAGTTATAGTAGCATTGGTAGCTTGCAAATATTGCCTTTTTGATCATCTCCCTTATCATTTCCTGAAAGTTTCAAATTAATATACTCAGTCATTCTTGAGCTAACAAAATGGCTATTTCCCAATTCTGATCGAACGCGTTTGGGGCAAAGAGGATATCAAGGAGGGGGAGGGGCTAGTTTTTCACCATCATTTTTGACTCTTAAAAGGGAACTAGAACTATACATTTCCCATCAAATGAGCCTCTTCTAAAGTTCACACGACCATCCCTCCCCTAAAAACCTTATATGCCTCCAGAGCATAACTCACAACCATTACCTCTAGATTCTGGGGGGGGGGGTTGTTTTAACCCCAAAGGTCTTGTTATGTGAACTTTGGGCTATTTTGGATATTAAAAAAAAATTATCGGATACATTTGGGGAAAATATGACGTAGGGGGGTTAGCTGCCCTCCAATCACTTTGTCTCTTAAAAAGGGCACTATAATTTCTGATTACCAATCCAATGAGCCAGCTCCAAAATTTATACGACACCCCATTCCATAAAACCTTATTTGCTTTCGGGGCATAACATACAACCCTTGCCTGAGGACTGTGAGGGGAGGGGTTTCTCATTCTTAAGGACATAATTTTCGGACCGTTCAACTACGCTGAACAAAATGGTTATCTAAAAATTTTGATTGGATGTGTTTGGGGAAATTATGGGCGCTGTGGCAGGCTGGTTGCCGTCCAATCACTTTCGACTATTAATAAGGGCACTAGTCCTTTCAATTTCCAATTGAATGAGCCCCTTCTGAAGTTTTTACGTCATCTTCTTCTACACGAAGTACCCTGGTCTAAAAACAAACAAAAAAAGTAATACTATATTGTGCCCACATCGCTCTTTACTTAGGCAGCGCTATGGCCCTGCCTATGATAAACGAAAACTTTGAAAAAAATTGTCTACGTCTTAATATGTTGAACATGCAGCATTCTTGCGAGAAAGAGGAGTATATAGTCAGTTAATTTACCGGATTCTCATCTCATTATGCTTAGAAAGAGTTTTTAAACTCGGCTTCATCTCATAGGTAATCCAATTACGTTCCTCAAAGCAATATCATTGATTACGGCTTACCAGGGACATGATGAACAGTAAAAAAAGATATGAAACGGATTATATTACATACTCTTATTAGGAGAAAACGAATACAAATTATTGCTTATTTTGAAACTAATTGAAACTAATCGGTAATATTAGATAATCAAATTAGCTAACTTTCATGAAAAAAGACCCATAAAAAAAGGAGAATTGGTAACAAAGGATTCCAATGGGAAAGTTTTATCTGATCGTCTAAGTTTTTAGTTTTCCTTGCAGAACTTCCAAAATTTGAATTTTGAATCTCGGTAATCAAAGTATGTTTTTTGGGAAATGTGAAGCGGGCGAGAGCAATTACTTGTACAAAAAGTTAAAACTTTCCGAATCTTCTATTGATGAAAAAATAAAGTCTGGCTAATCAAGACTAATAATTTATGAAGAATACCAGTAGTATCCTAGCTCAATTTTATAATTCTTAGTAACGGACTTTAATTAAAGAGCGATTCGTGCCAGTGGTAACTAAAACTCTAAAAGGAGCATGCATAAAAATATATACGTCAAAAGAAATGGGTTTTAGTTTTGGTTCTAAAGACGTGATATTCATTAAGTTTAAAGCTACAAACCTGAGGGTTGAACAAATTTTCAAAAGAGCAAAACTAACGAAAAAAAACACCCAAAGGTGGCGAGAGATCTTAATGAAATTACAAAACGAAATTCAGAGAACTCTCTTTCAGAGGTTTCAAGCCCTTATCCTAAAAAAAGAGAAATTTTGTATCTATTCCGAGAAAAATTGCAGAAGATGCATGTTTATTTGTTTTTTCTTCCCCAGGGGGAACGTATCGAACCAATAGCCCTAAAAAAAATCAGGAGAAGGGCTCGTTTGGACGGAAATTAGAAATTCTAGTGCCCTTTTGAAGTAACAAAAACTGTTTAGTATAGCTAAGTAGTATTTTCTGCCATTTTTTGGTACAAAATAATACTCTTTTCCCAAAGAGGGAAAAACAGTATTCGATTGAAAATTCCAATCGAATTAGAAATATCGAAATCTATTCATTTTGCTTCCTAGTTTCAGAGACAGTAAGACCGCAAGGCGGCACGTTTTTATTAGCCTTCCATTTATATATATTTTTGATGTCTTGTGCTGCCCTCTTGTCCCTCGTACCAGTGCCCGAGGGAGACAAACCAATAAAATAAAAAAGATATCACCTGGTAAACTGTAGAAACGATGACTTTATAATCCACTTTTGATATTTTGATGCCCCTCCCCTAATAAATATTTGAAGGAATCCATTTTTTCCCGGGATTATTTTCACCTCCGAAGCCTTTTTATATGAATACTAAAATTAATTTTAAGAAACGGGGGTTGAAAGATGGAGTTGTAGTCTCTCTCATATCCAAGAGATCTTCGTATCAAATAATTCATGATAAAAAAACCTTCAGTAAAAAGTTACCCTTGTCAATAGCAACTAAAATACAAAAAAGAAGTTCGTACTAAATTATTTACAACAGCGTATTTTTCTATTTATTCTGATTTTAAAAATATAAAACCTATTAACTTCGAAGGTGCTTGAAAAAAATCTGCTATCTCAGGAAAATTCGTATAATTTAACCCATAGGAATTGAACTGCCCCTAAAAACGTGTGTTCTTCAACATTATAGACTGTTTAAAATAACGGCTGCGGAGTATATCCTTAGCCATTCCCAAGATATTACAGATGCACCCTTATGACAAACTTAATGCACAGTGTCTTTTGGTATAGTGCAAGATCCCCTCAACATTCTCTGAAAGTTTCAACTTAACTTTATCAATTCCTGAGATATTACAGATACGCCCTTTTGTTAACATAGATCCTCATAGTGTCTTTTAATTTAGTTCAAGAACCCCCTTAAAAGTCCATTACAGTTTCATTAGTTTCATGACAATTCATACACTTAACCGTTTTTTAGATGCTGCCGATACGCCCTTTTGTCAACCTGGATGTGTATAATGTCTCTTAATGTAGTTCAAACATCTCCCTCCCTATAGGGGCGCAGCTTGGGTTTTGGGTCTGGGAGGGGGGGGATGTGCTGACAATATTGTCCTATGTGCCAACAAATTCTGACATATAAACTGAATTGAACTAAAAACACATTCTAAATTCAACAATTTTTTTTTTGGGGGGGGGCAGTCCCCCCTCCTCCTCTTAGCTGCACCTCTGTCTCCTTTTGCCCTGAAAGTTTCAATTTAATAACCATAGCTATCCTTAAGGTATTACAGAATACAGATATGCGCTTCTGACAACCTGGATATAAATTGTGTCTTTTGATTTATCTCAACGTTCTTCTCAACATACGCTGAAAATTTTACCTTACCGCACTTAGTGTTTTTGGACAATCAGGATAAAATGTGCCCCCTTCCTAAGATTAACAGCTATATAAAAACAATGGGGAACTTGCATAATTTACGGCTTTTGTCACAGGGGCCATGTCATTCTTGAAGGCATAGTTATTGGACCTTTTGCCAGCGAAATGGGTATCTCTAAAAGTCTGATTGAGTGTCTTCAAGGGCTGACGGGAAGGATAGCTAAGAGGCTTGGAAAGGTTCTGACTATCTCCCAATCATATTCTACTCTGCAAAAGGGAAACATTAATTTCAATTTCCCATCAAATGAGGTCCCTCCTAAGTTTCTACGACCACTCTTTCACAGGGACCCGTAGAAAAAAATAAATACATTTTAGCTATATCGTTCTCTGCACAGGCATCGCTATTGCGCTACCAATGATAAGTTGATTAGGACAATGGCAGCTTGGCGCTTTTACAAGCAGCTGACTTTTCTGTCTATATTTGGGATAATTTTCACTAGCCGTTATTATGAACTAGCTTAATTACCTATCGGATATTCGACACAACTCATTGTGATTAACCCCTTAATGTTCATCTGTTCCTGCTAAAACTCTTTCTCTCCTTTTCCGTCTTTACTTACAGCCTACTTCCATTATAGATTATCACTTTATTTGTAAAGTCAGTCATTCCATTAGTTTGTTACAAATTATTCGTTACTAATTAATTATAGTTTGTTACATATTATGCTTTAAATATGTTTTGAACATAATGTACAAATTAGATAATGTTTACTAATGAATGGCCGGGCCACTTTCTAAGCCTGATTGAGTAATTTTGGAAACGTAAATACCAATACTCTAGATGGGAACAGTTAACTTTTTAGGAAAAACCTTCCACTTTTGAACCTCCTGAAACAGCTATTTGTTCAATACATTAAGCAAATCATTATTCATTGCTATCTTTTCATGGTGAAAGAAATGTTTCTCTAAATCAAACAGTTCGTGGTAACTGTTAAACCCGTCAAAAGTTACGAGCCTGAAAAAATTTGCTTTATTCTTGAAAAAGATAGAAACAACCCCTAAAAGTCAGATAATCTTAATGAAAATCACGCCGTTAGATTCAGCGTATCAGAGAACCCTATTGCTGCTCCCCCCTCCAAAAATCTGGAATTTTGTATTTTTGCCAGAGGAAAGATCACGGATACGTGTTTATTTTTTTTTTTTTTCCAGGGGTGATCATATCGACCAAGTTGTCCAAGAATATTACGAAATGGCTCATTCGAACGGAAATTAAAAATTCTACTGCCCTTTTTATGTGATCAAAAAAATTGGATGGCCACTAGGCCCCCTCCCACGCTCATTTTATCCCAAAATCCCCCGATTAAAATTATGAGATTGCCGTTTTGCTCAGCATAGTCGAAAAATCTAATAACTATGACTTTGAGGATGACTTAATCCCCCACAGTCTCCGGGGAAGGACTGCAAGTTATAAACTTTGCCCATCGTTCACATATAGTATTGGTTATTGGGAAGTATACAGAAGTTTTCAGGGGGATTTTTTCTGGTGAGGGGGTCGGGGAGAGCGTTACGTGGGAGGATCTTTCCATGGAGAAATTTTTAATAGGGAATAGAATTTTCCAAAAAGGGGGTTCCGGAGTTCCCAGTATTATTTAAAAACCGGTCAGAAATTAAATAAAATAAACAAGTTTTTCAACTGAAAGTAAGGAGGAATATTAAAACTTAAAACGAACAGAAATTATTACGTATATCAGGGGGTTCGCCCCCTTTTCAATACCTTGTTCTTTACACTAAAGTTTTTTTTAGTAATTTCAAAAGAGCTATTTATCATAGGCAGCAAAATAGCGCTGCCCAAGTAAAGAACGATGTTGGCATAATGATTATTTTTTTGTTTTGTTTAGACCAGGGCACTTCGTATCGAAGGAGTTGTCGTAGAAACTTCAAACAGAGCTCATTCAATTGGGAGTTGAAAGGGCTAGCGCCCTTTTTGATAGTCGAAAGTGATTGGAGGGCAACTAAACCTCCTCCCACGTCCAGCATTTCCCCAAACACATTCAATCAAAATTTTATTCAACGTATTTGAAAAGTCCAGAACCATGTCTTTGAGGATGACAACCCCCCATCACCACCACCCTCCGATCCCTAAGGGCAAGGGACTTAAGTTATGCCCTGGGGTATTTAAGGTTTATATAAAAAGGGTTATCGTAGGAACAGAAAGGGCTCATTCGATTGGAAATTGAAAGGGCTAGTGCCCTTTTTAATAGTCGAAGGTGATTGAATGGCAACTTACCCCCCTCTCACGCCCACAATTTACCCAAAGACATCCAATCAAAATTATGAGATAGCCGTTTTGTTCAACGTAACTGAATGGTTCGGAAATTATTTCTATGAGGATGACAAACCCCCCAGAACCCCCGGGGTAAAGGTCGTAAGTTATGCCATGTGGGCATATAAGGTTTTTATAGAAAGCTTTGTCGTAAAAACTTGAAAAGGGCTTATTGGGTTGGAAATTGAGAGGGTTATTGCCCTTTTAAATAGTCGAAAGCAATCGGAGGGAGAATCAACCCCCCCCCATGCGTATCATTTCCCGAAACACTTCCGATCAACATTTTTATATTTGCCTTTTTGTTCAAAGTAGTTGAAAGGTCTGGAAATTAAGTCTTTGAGGATGACTACCCCCCCCCCCATAGCCTTCAGGACAAGGGTTGTAAGCTACGCCTTTGGGGAATATAAGGTTTTTATAGAAAGTGTTGTCCTAAAAGCTTCAAAATGGGCTCATTTGACTGGAAATTGAGAGGACTAGTACCTTTTTTTATTACTAGAAAGTTATCAAATGGCAAATGATCTCCTCCCCCCCCCCCCCCCGCCCATTATTTCCCCAAACACTTCCAATCAAAATTTTGAAATAGCCATTTTGTTCAAGGTATTTGAAAGGTCCGGAAATTATGTTTTAAGGATAACAAATCCCCCATGCCCTCAGGACAAGGGTTGTAAGTTATGCCCTCGGGGGATATAAAGTTTTTATAAAAAGCGCGGTCATATAAACTTCGGGGGCCCCTCGTTCGGAGGGGCCACGCTCTAGTGTTCTTTTTAAGAGACAAAGTGATCGGAGGGTGGCTACCCCCCCCCCACATACACACACACAAATACGACGTGTTTTCCTGAGAAGTATCCAATAGATATTTTGAGAAAGTCCTTTTAATCAAAATAGTTCAAATATCATACAACAAGGCTTTAGAGGTTGATGCAAACCACCAGAGTATGAGGGCGAGGGTTGAGATAGCAATTTTGTTCAATATAGTTGAAAGGTCCGGAAATTATGTCTTTGATGATGACAAACCACCCACAACCACCGGGGCAAAGGTTGTAAGTTATTCCCTAGGGGCATACAAGGTTTTTATAGAAAGCTTTGTCGTAAAAACTCTAAAAAGGACTCATTGGATTGGAAATTGTTTGGGGAAATGATGGACGTGGGGGGAAGGGGGCTAGTTACACTCCAATCACTTTCGACTATAAAGAAGGGCACTAGCCCTTTAATTTCCAATCGAATGAGCATGTTTTGAAGTTTCTACGACAAAGCCTTCTATAAAAACCTTATATGCCCCCCGGGCATAACTTAAAACCCTTGCCCTGAGGGTTGTGGTGGAGCATCCTCCTCAAAAATATATTTTCTATCTGGAAATCAACTACGCTGAACAAAATGGCTATCTCAAAATTTTGATTGGATGTGTTTGGGGTAATGATGGGGGTGGGGGGGGGGGGGCTAGTTGCTCTCCAATAATTTTCGACTATTAAAAAGGGCACTAGCCCTTTAATTTCCAATCAAATGAGTCTGTTTTGAAGTTTCTACGACAACGCCTTCTATAAAAACCTTATATGCCCCCAGGGCATAACTTAAAATCCTTGCCCTGAGGGATGTGGGGGAGTGTCCTCCTCAAAAATATATTGTCTATCTGGAAATCAAGTACGCTGAACAAAAATGCTATCTGAAAGTTTAGATTGGATTTGTTTGGGGAAATGATGGGCGTGGGGGGGCTAGTTACACTAGCTCTTTAGTTTCCAATCGAATGAGCCTTTTTTGAAGTTTCTACGACAACGCCTTCTATAAAAAACTTATATGCCCCCAGAACATATCTTAAAAACCTTGCCCTGAAGGTTCTGGGGGAGTGTCCTCCTCAAAAACATATTTTCTATCTGGAAATCAACTACGCTGAACAAAATGGCTATCTCAAAATTCTGATTGGATGTGTTTGGGGAAATCATGGGGGGGGGGGGGGGGGGCTAGTTGCACTCCAATCACTTTCTACTATTAAAAGGGCACTAGCCCTTTAATTTCCAATTGAATGAGTCTGTTTTGAAGTTTCTACGACAACGCCCTCTATAAAAACCTTATATGCCCCCAGGGCATAACTTTAAACCCTTGCCCTGAGTGTTGTGGGGGAGTGTCCTCCTTAAAAATATATTTTCTATCTGGAAATCAACTACGCTGAACAAAATGGCTATCTGAAAATTTTGATTCGATGTGTTTGGGGGATTGATGGGCGTGGGGGGTGCTAGTTGCCCTCCAATCTTTTTTGACCATTAAAAAGGGCACTAGAACTGTCGATTTCCAATCGAATGAGCCCCCTTTGAAGCTTCTACGACGACCCTTTCCATATGAAGTGCCTCTGGGAAAAAAAAATAATAAAACATTGGAGCCGTATGGCCTTTAATATAGGCAACGCTACAGCGTTGCTTCGGATGGAAAGTGATCAGAGGGCAAATGACCACCCCGCGCCCATCACTTCCCCAAAAACTTCCAACCAAAATTTTGAGATAGCCATTTTGTTCAAGGTATTTGAAAGGTCCGGAAATCATGTCTTTGAGGACAGCAAATCCCCCCAGCCCTCAGAACTGGGGTTGTAAGTCATGCCCTGGAGAAATATAAGTTTTTAAAGA
>JAQQPU010017668.1:0-18386 GCA_029168905.1 Artemia sp. Kazakhstan ARC1039
ATTTAACGGCCGGAATTACCATTATTCGATAATTAAGACAGACCAGCCCAGCGATGAAGTTGGGGCTTTAGGTATAGACCTTAAACAGAGACAATATAGAGTATAAAAGGTATAATAGGCCTTTAGCAGAGACAGACACAAAGAATTTAAACATTTTTTGTTACCTATTAGAAATTCAATACTTAGTAACCTGGCTTATAAACCGGATGAGAAACGTAAAAACCAACAGAGAGAAAAATCTCAATGAAAAAAATAACAAACGAGACTGCGGACAGTGGAAAGAAAAGACGAAAAATAAAACAACGCGGATATTTCGCCTGTATCCAATCAAGGCGTCTTCAGCACGAAAGAAACACAAGAAGAATATAAAAAAAAACAAAAAAAACTAAAACTTAAAAACAAATAAAACCACAACCAAAAAAAAAATATAAAATTAGCGCAAACTAATCCACGTCAGGAGAAACAGCTATTATAATTGCTTCAGTGAGGACACCAAAGCAAGATGAAAATGAGAAAAAAAATCGTTAATTATTCTGTTGCGAAATGAGAAACATGCAATTTTGAAAAAAAATAAACAAAGAGAAAGACAGGCAAAATATACGAAAAACACTGGAAAGCAATGAAAAATCGAAAGAACGTTGATATTTCGAGGGAGAACCCGGGCGAGGCCCCTCCGCATGTCATTTCACTTGATGCTTTAAGTTGTTTCACGGATTTTAGAAAAGAAGCTAGGAAAAGACATTCCTTTTTTTTGTTCCAATCCTCGTACATTTTCCCTGGATATGACCTTGATCATACACCAGATTTGAATTTTCTCCCCAAAGTCTGAACTTATTTTCAGAGAAGTGACGAAGTAAAACCTCGGCTATACCTTCCACACCCCAACTTGGGGCTTCAATCTAGCTCCAAAAGCTTTCCATTTAGAAAAAGAATTTTCAGAGTCCGTGAAAATTCAAGCACTCTAACCAATCAAACAAGTGAGGCATGAACTTGAAAAGACAATCGCAACTTGAGCTTTAATTCCATTCCCGAAAATTTCATTCACTCCATTTTCAGAGTTAGAAAGACCCCTCTTTTTCCATTACTGATCCTCAGCCCCTCTTTTAAAAATCGAAGTTCTTATAGGTTCCAGAAGTTAAAATATGGGGATGTTCCATGCCCCTTGTTTAGTTACAGAATAGACAAATCCAACAGTCATTCTACAATATAATCCCGGTGCATTCCTTGACATATCTCTAAACTAGATTAATTAAGGCACTCCTGTACTAAACGGACTCTTTTATAGGCTATGCTGCAATGGAAACCAGTCACGAAATACACCGAGACGCGTGATGAAAAACAGGTTCACGCTGCCTTGTGGGGTGTAAACAAAGGGTTTCTTACTCCAGGAACTATATTTAAACTGTTGTTTTTTGGGGTTTAGGGGGGGGGAGGAGGAGAAGGTACCTAGGTTAGGTTAGGTATTTAATATATGGTATGCTTTGCCCCCCCCCCCCCTAATATGCAAATATATAGCCCAAATTTGTTTCTAAACTATTATATATTCATTCTATTTTGTTTTATTTCATTAGCATTAACTAAACTAGCACTATATAAAAGAGTTCGTTTAGTAAAGGAGCATCCAAATTAATTTAGACTAAAATTAGACTGATTAATCAGCCAATGATGCAAATCATTTATGTTGCTGCAAATAATACTCAATTCTGTTTCCAAGAGCAAGGCGATAAGAGCAGAGAAAACATGATTCAAATGGCATGTATGTTCCATTTTTTATCAAGGAAACCAAGTAACACATGTTTTAACAGGTGGTGAAACAGACAATTAGGTTCATTATTGATTGGAGGGAGGTTTACAAATTGGGATTTCCATTAGTTTCACCTGGCGAAATAGACGTTGTATGAAAAGAGTATCACCTCACAGAGACCTATTAAAAACAACAACAAAGAGTTGGTACATCTAGAATTACTATGGGGAAGAAAAAATACAAATCTCGTGGAAAAACTAGGGAGATTAATGAGAGATAACAATTTTTATTTTTTCAACTGTCATAAAAACATGTTGTAAATAGAACGTAAGTGTTTTGGCCCTTTCGATTATAATTAAATAAAACAGAATTTTTTCAAATAAAAGTAAAGAGGGACATTAAAACTTACAACACTCATAAACTATCCCCCCCCCTGGCTTCGCGATAAAGTTGCATAGTGAAACCATTCGTGAATGCAAGTAATTGGCATTAATATTTGCAAAAACGTTCAAATGATTAGCTAAAACAGTATTTAAATGTGCAAAAATGAAAATTTAAAAAAAAACAATAAAATTGTTTAAAGCAAATGTACATAAATATGCCCATGTGCTAGAGCAGTCGTTTTTAAAGCATTTGGGACATAAAGCTGAACTTTGAAGTAAAGAGCGGAATGCTGAGGAGGAGACAGTCCGCCACGTATACCCAATGATGTCAACAATTGCTCTTTACATTCATTTGAAACAACTTTTTCTTTTTTTTTTTTGTTTTTAAATTAGCAATCTGTGAATTGCTAATACCATTCCCAGGATTACCCTAGATGTGATGAGGATAACTGAACCCGTAAACCCGACTTTTTAAATCTATGTTTTACTTGGCAAAACAGTGTTTTGATAATAAGTAGGCCTATTTGAACGGAAATTAAAAGCAAAAAGGATTATGTCACATTGAAGTGCCGTTTTCTGCCACTTTGTGGGACAAGGCAACATTTTTATCCCAAAGAGGGAGAAAAGCTACAGATTGAGAAATTACTTGAAAATTAATGAAAATTCTTAGATAGCCCATTGACTTAAAATAATCGAAAAAATGTATATTGAGCTTCACAGTTTCAGAGCACTAATGCGGCACAGTTACGCATTCGATGCACGCAGTCCATACTAAGATAAACGGTTATTATACACGTATGAATGTTTATTTCAATTTTTTATTAAATTAAGTTAATTCATTTTAGGCTTGATAAAATTATGTAGAATGATATATAATTGTGCATCTGCTACTACAGAGGGGAGTCGAATGGTCTTTGTGTAGGTGTGGGGGAAGGAAGTGGACCTGAAACCTCAAAGGGGACAGTTTTATTCCCTAATTTTCTCCTTCTCGGTGAACGTTCAGATAAATTAGAAGATGCTTTTTTGGGGCTGTTATCGTACGTTAGATGATTGTCACTGTACCAAAGCTTCACATTATTCTGCAGCTATGTGAACAGGAGGGTGGGAGTTTCAAAACGCTGCCCCTCTCCCTAAGTCTTAAGCGATTTCTATAATTTCTTATATATTCCTTCTATAAGAGATTATAATTTGGTCTTTTAATTTGTCTAATATTGGATATTACTTGGAGTTATACTCTTCCCCTCCTCAAAATTCAAAACTTTAAATGACAAAAAATTTATATATTTTTTTCCATTTATTTTTTAGTATTCGCCTACACTTTTTTTTCTTGTATCAAATTCTTATGACTAAAAATGAAGATAGACCCTCTCCTCAACTCCCTGCTCTTTATACTGAAGTTTTACAGTGCGACACTGAAAGCATTTATGAGTACATTTCAGCTTCAGTAGTCCTTTTTAAAGTGTCGGGGGACAAAAAGTCAAACTTTAGCGTAAAGAGCGGAAGATTGAGGAGGGTGCAGCTTCCCTCATATAAGGAATAGTTTTTGTTACTGCTTGCAGTAAGACCAGCGGTTTCCACCACACACAGCATGTGAACTTCATGTTACATGGGATTTGGTTAACATTAAACTCTCCATGCTTAAGGTGGCTGAACTTGTTGAGCCACACCGCCGTCCAAACTCCAAGAAAAAGGATTGGCGACGGTAGGACTCGAACCTCCAACCCAAAGGACATAGGATTGCTCACGGAAGCTGCACCCTCCTTAATATCTTGCTCTTTCAAACAGTTCGTGGTAACGAACTGTAAGTAAGGAGCGACCCGGCTCAATAGTAAACGAAACTCTAAAAAACAGAATTTTGATACCAATACATAAATCTAAAGAATCAAAATTTTATGATGATATCAAATATATAAGTTTCATCAAGTTTAGTCTTACCCATGAAAAGTTACGCGCCTGAGAAAATTTGTCTTATTTTAGAAAAAAGGGGGAAACAACCCCTAAAAGTCATAGAACTTTAACGAAAATCACACCATCAGATTTAGCGTATCAGAGAACCCTACTAAAGAGGTTTCAAGCTCCTATCTGCAAAAATGTGGAATTTTTATTTTTTGCCAGAAGAAAGATCACGGATGAGTGTTTATTTGATTTTTTTTATTTTCCCAGAGATGATCGTATCGATCCAGTAGTCCTAGAATGTCGTGAGATGGCTCATTCGAACGGAAATTAAAAGTTCTCGTGCCCTTTTTAAGTGACCAAAAAAATGGAGGGCAACTTGGCCCCCAACCACGCTCATTTTTTTCCCGAAGTCACCCAATCAAAATTTTGAGATAGCCATTTTGTTCAGCATAGTCGAAAATCTAATTAATATGTCTTTGAGGATGACTTAATCCCCCACTGTTCCCGGAGGAAGGGCTGCAAGCTATAAGCTTTGCCCATTGTTTACATATAGTATTAATAATTGGAAAGTATAAAGGCGTTTTCAGGAGGAATTTTTTTGGAGTGGGGGGGGGGGTCAGGGTCAGAGTAGGGGTTACGGGGGAAGATCTTTCCAAGGAGGATATTTCCTTGGGGGAAGGGACATTTCTATGAAAGGGGTGCCAGATTTCCCAGCATTATTTAAAAAATGATCTGAAATTAAATAAAAAAACTATTTTTTTTCAACTGAAAGTAGCCTAAGAAGCAACATTAGAACTTAAAACGAGCAGAAATTACTACGTATATGAGGGGGTTCACCCCCTAGTCAACACCTCGCTCTTTACACTAAAGTTTTTTTAGTACTTTCAAAAGAGCTATCTATTTTAATTAACCGACCTTTGTGATTCAGGGGTTTGTGGTTCGAACAAAATTCGAACTTTAGCGTAAAGAGCGAGGTATTGACTAGGGAGCGAACTCCCTAATATACGTAATAAAAACATACGAATATAGAAATTTGTTACGTAAGTTAATTCGTAAGTTACGTCAGAACAAAATTTCCAGAAAGCCAATTAGCCAAAAAAGGGAAAATTAATATGCGAATTTCGTTTTAATTATTCATGTACGGTAAGCCAAAATCAAAGCTGCATTAATTCAAAATAGTTCAGAAATTAACTAGTAAAAAACAAATTTTTTTTAAACTGAAAGTATGGAGCAACATTAAAACTTAAAACGAACAGAAATTATTCCGTATATGAAAGGGGCTGTCCCCTCCTCAACGCCTCGCTCTTTACGCTAAAGTTTGACTCTGCCTCACAACTTTGTTTTTTAAAACAATAAAAAACTTTAAAGTAAAGAGCGAGGCGTTGAGGAGGGGACAGCCCCTTTCATATACGGAATAATTTCTGTTCGTTTTAAGTTTTAATGCCGCTCCTTACTTTCAGTTAAAAAAACTTTTTTATTTATTTAATACACTAAGGTTTGACTTTTTGTCTCCAACGCTTTAAGAATAACTGCTAAAGCTCAAATACACTCAATGCTTTCAGCATGGCACTGTAAAACTTTAGTGTAAAGAATTTGAGGTTGAGGAGAGGGTCTGACCTTTTTACTAATCCCAAGAAGCAAAAAAAAATAAAAAAAAAAATTGATGGTTAAAACCAACAAAATTAAAAAAAAAAGTTTAAGTTATGTCATTTAAGATTTAGAATAGCTGTTTTTTTTTTCGAAGAGGGGGAAGAATACAACTCAGAAAAAACTGTCAACATCAGACAAATCATAACAAAAATTTCATATATAAAGAATATATAGGGTATTATAGAAAACATCTTAAAAACCTCAAGATTGGGGGGGGACTTCCAGAGACCCCACCCTACTTTTTACATCCCTGTAGCAAAATGTAAAGGTTCAGTACAGCAATAATTTTCTAACTTATCATAAAAGTTTATAACTAGAATTAAACTAAAACCAATTTGCAGTTAATTATCAGTATAATTTGCACTAATTTGCTAAATTATAAATTTTTCACTTAAATTATTCTCAAATTGATCAATTCATAGCATTTAAGGTCATGAAATGAAATTAATTAGAGTTGAAATTCATAATGACATGTAAAATATTGAATGTTATGCCCTGCTAACTTAACTTGAAAGTCGTTTACTAAGTGTGAGTTGATCTGGAACAACTAATAAAAATGACAGAATTTAATAAAAAAGAAAGGAAAACCCAAATGAATTTGAAAATAATGATTTCACAGTCTATGATTTGATTCATGGTTTCAGAATAATAGCTTTGAAATAATAGATAGCTTTATGCAGTTATATTTTGATCAATGAGTTGATGGACCTTCAAAAAAAAGATTATCAGTTTCTTGTTTCTTCAACTTATCTCTTATGTTTTTCCCGATAGAAAATAGATGGGAAAAGGAAGAACCAAAAAAACTATCGATGAGAAAAAATATTCATTTTGAGAAACTCTTGTCAGATCATTGTAAAATATGCGTACCCATACACAAATTTCTTCAGTTCCCCCTTTTTCCCATTATTCCTTTCTTATTTACCATTGTTGGTCATTTTTGCCCTTCACAACATTTTCGGCTTGACAGTGAATGTCAATTTTATATTTTTCACGTGCAGAGTTGGGTCTCCATTATCAGTGTTTCATAGTTCCCACTTGGCAATTTTTTCGCCCTTTATCTTGTCAAAAATAAGAAAAAACCTTCTTTAAGCCGATATTTTAATTTTTTAACAGTAGGAGTGGATGGGGGGGGGGGGGCGGGGGGACTGCATTGAGATGTGGATTTTTCATATTTTACTCATTACTCATTAAAATTACTCATTTTTAATCATCAATTATAATGCGAATCAAGGAATTAGTTAATAAAGCGTTCCAGGTTCACAGTGAATTCGCATTAAACTTTAAGTAAATACAAATTAAATAGCAATTTCCATCCGGAACGCACTGTAACTCGTATCAACAACCAGTACAACGACGACCCGACTATCAGTGACCATCATTGTGCTGTTTCTTTTATCCCAGAATCCGGAGAAAATGGTAGCTCATGCACACAGGCAGATCCAGGGGGTAGCTTTAGGGCCATGTGTCTCCCCCAGAATGTCGAAAGCTGTAAAAATTAAAGAAAGGGTAAAAATACTAACGGGGGAGCCAACTTTTTACATATACCCCTCCCCCAAAAATTACAATTCGTATATACTTTTAACTTTCTGTAATTTAGGCAAACGATTGAAAAAACCCAAATGCTACGACAATTCAAAAAATTCGGGATGTCAGGTTTTCTAGGGTTTATGAGTATTAGCTAGTTGATAAGGAAGACTACTACTACTACTGCTACTAACAACTCACCGCAGCAGCAAGCCGCCTGAGGCCAACACAGCTACGTACGTTCCTCCTCCATCCCAATCTATTCAAAGACTCCCCTTTTACACCCGCCCACGAAGTTCCCATTTCCTTTAAATCTTTCTTTATGACGTCCTCCCACCCCAGACGAGGACGACCTGCTTTCCGTTTAGCCCTAGACGGTTGGCCGAAAGAACAATCTTCGGCAATCTGTCATCCTTCATCCGCACAACGTGCCCTAGCCACCTCAACCTTTCTTTCATTATAGCCCTAGAGAGCAGTATTGAACCACATTTTTCGTATAGCATATTGTTTAAAATACGGACCGAAATAAAACGCTTTAACCATTTCTTTTATTCCCGAAGCCGATTAAGTAACAAATTAATGAACGAACCAATGAGAAGAAAACTCAATTAATAAGTTATCTTATTCCTACTGCTTCCACTACTTCAACTGTTGCAACTATTACTAGGTCTAGCGTACAATCACTCCTCCGCAAAACGAAATGCTATAGTATCATTCCTAAAAGTATTTGCACTGTGCTTTATCCCCTCCCCCGTTATGCAAATATATAGCCCTATAGATGTGTTCTCACAGTTGGAGGTTAAGAGGCTAATTGAGCCAATCCCTCTTTACGACTGGAATCGGCTCAAATGCCAAAACCCAATTTTTCGCTTTTCCCAAATGTACATTTTTCCTTACGTCACTCTTATCCGTAAATTAAATAAAAAAAAACAACAAATTTTTCAACTGAAAGTAAGAAGCAACATTAAAACTTAAAACGAACAGAAATTATTACGTATATGAGGGGGTTCGCCTCCTAGTCAATACCTCGCTCTTTACGCTAAAGTTCGAATTTTGTTCGAATCACAAACCCCTGAATCACAAAGACCGTTTAATTAGAATAGATAGCCCTTTTGAAAGTACTAAAAAACTTTAGCGTAAAGAGCGAGGGCGAGAGCAATTTTTTCATCCGTGAAAAAAATCGAATGTCGCTTATGTTTATACTTGTTTAAATGTTCCCCGGAGCACATGCATCTCGGTCCGTCTTTGTATAACGGTTGAGATAGGGAATGATCATACTGTATAATATTTATAGACAGTGCTAACAACGGAGGCACTTGAAACAGCTGAAATAGTGGAAGCAGCGAGCACAGCATGACTCATTAATTAGTTCGTTGATGGTTGATCTTTTAATTCATTCCTTAATGAATATGTTGAGGTATTACACACAATTTGTAAAAGAGAACAACATACAAAAGTATCATACATTGTTATAAGGCCATATAATGTGGGGCATAGAAACTACCCTAAACAGCCCTGGCTACGACTATACTTATGAAAGAAATGCCACCCTTCCTAATAATAATCCGGGAACGCCCAATACAGTAACTACATGATTTTAAGATTATTCAAACTTTCTCAACCCTCAAGGACAAAGTTTTAATAAGAAGTGTCCAGAAATTCAAAAAAGCGTAGGAACTAGACCCGAAGTCTCCCCCCTCGGGTATATTTCTTCACATCACGCAATATATGATAATCTTATCCTTATTCGAACTATATCAACCCTCACAAATTAAAGCTGAATAAAAAACACTCAAAAATTTATCAAAATCTAGAATTTTGGGAGTACGGGTCCTGAGTTCCCCCCCCCCTCCTGGGTACATTCCTTCACCCCACGCAATGCACACTCAATGTTATGTTTAACAGAAGACTCTCTCAACTGTCACGGATTAACATGTTTGAAGTTTCGTTACAAATCCATCAAAAAGGTTTTTATCTCCCTAATCATAGTTTATTTTCTTATTTGACAAGCATTTAATCTAATAACGAAAATGGACCACTCGTCTCAACAAGGAGACAAAAGGTTGAACAAACTTTCGTTCCTCGGAAAAGAGGATTCGAAATAAATTGAAATTTTATATAGCTTCAAGCGTTTTCGAGTTTTCATTCAATTATTTCAACTAAATTAAAAGAATAATGAAGTCATTATCTTTGAATGATTATTTCTTTTTAGTATTAATCAAAAAAACTTTTTGCACGTAACAAGTTTTTCAAAAAAAAAAGTAATGAACTCCATTAAAACAAAAATGAAAAAAAAATAGAATCCAATAATCTACCAAGCATACTGCTAACACAAATCAGTATTAATAAATAAATGAAACCCAAAACAAACAGAAATTAAAAATAGTCAAACTCAAAACGAGCAGAAATTAATCTGAGTAGGGTTCTAAACCCTATGCTTTCTAAAGCATAAAAATGTTGTAAAAATGTGTAAAGCATAAAGCTAATCAAAATGTTGATCGGAAATGTTTTAGGAAATGATGGGCGTGGGCAGGAATCTTCTTCTGATTACTTTAGACTATTAAAAAGAGCCATAGCCCTCTCAATTTCCAATCGAAAGAGCCCTTTTTTAAGTTTTTACGGCATCACTTTCTATATGACATTATATGCACCCCAGGGCATACCTTAAAACCTTAGCCCTGAGGTCTGTGGGGGATTGTCATACTCAAAAACATAATTTCCGGACCCTTCAACTACGTTCAACAAAATTGCTATATCAAAATGTTGATTGAAAGTGTTTGGGGAAATGATGGGTATGGGGGGCATTCGCCTTCCGATCGCTTTTGAATATTAATAAGGGCACTAGCCCTCTCAATTCCCAATAATAAACACCTTAAAAACCTTATATGCCCCCAGGGCATAAATTACAACCCTTGCCCTGAGGGTTGTGGGAGGGTTGTCATCCTCAAAGACCTAATTTCCAGAACTTGAAACTAGGTTAAACAAAATGGCCATCTCAAAATTTTGATTGAATGTGGTTGGGGAAATGGTGGGTGTGAGAAAGGGTTAGTTGCCCTTCGATCATTTTCTATTATTCTAAAGCAAACTAGCCCTTCCAATTTCCAATCGAATAAGCCGTTTTTGAAGTTTCTAAACAACTCTTTCTATAAAAACCTTATATGGCCCCAGGGCATAACTTAAAACCCTTACCCTGAGGGCGTGGGGGGCCGTAATCTTCAAAGACCTAATTTCAAAAACTGCCAACTACGTTTAAAAAAATGACTATCTCAAAATTCTGATTGGATGTGTTTAAGGAAATGGTGGGCTGGAGAGGGGGGTTAGTTGCCCTCCAATCACTTTCGACTATTAAAAAGGGCACTAGCCCTTTGAATTTCTAATCGAATGAGTCCTTTTTGAAGTTTCTACGACAGAGCTTTCTATAAAAACCTTATATGACCCCAGGGCATAGCTTACAACCCGTGTCTTGAGGACTGTGGGTGGAGTATCCTTCTAAAAAACATAATTTCTATCTGGAAATCAACTACGTAGAACAAAATGGCTATATCAAAACTTTGATTTGATGTGTTTGGAGAACTGGTGGGCGTGGAAGGCGTGCTAGTAGCCTTCCAATCACTTTTGACCCTTAAAAAGGACACTAGAACTCTCAATTTCCGATCGAATGAGCCCCCTTTGAAGTTTCTACGACGACCCCTTCCATATGAAGTGCCTCTGGGAAAAGAAAAATAAATAAGTAATAATAATAATAATCATAGGCAGCGCAATAGCGCTGCCTAAATAAAGAACGTTGTTGGCACAATGTATTATTATTTTTTTTGGTTTCTATACCAGGGCACTTCATATCAAAGGAGTTGTCGTAGAAACTTCGAAAGGGCTCATTCGATTAAAAATGTTGGGCATGAGAGGGCGGTTTGTTGCCCTCCAATCACTTTTGGCAATTTAAAAGGGCACTAGCCCTTTGAATTTCCAATCAAATGAGCCCTTTTTCAAGTTTCTATGACAAAGTTTTCAATAAAAATCTTATATGCCCCCAGGGCATAACTTACAACCTTAGCTCTAAGGGCTCTGGGTGGAGTGTCATCCTCAAAGACCTAATTTCCAGAAATTTCAACTACGTTGAACAAAATGGCTATCTGAAAATTTTGATTGGATATGTGTAGGGAAATGGTGAGCGCGAGAGGGGGGTTAGTTACCCTCCAATGACTTTCGGCTATTAAAAAGAGCACTAGCCCTCTCAACTTTCAATTGAATGAGCCCCTTTTGAAGTGTCTACGACAACACTATCTATAAAAGCCTTATATGCCCCCAGGGCATAACTTACAACCTTTGCTCTGGGGGCTCTCGGGGGTTTGTCATCCTCAAATACATAATTTCCAGAACTTTCAACTACGTTGAAAAAATGGCAATCTCAAAACTTTGATTGAATGTGTTTGGGGAAATGATGGGCGTGGGAGGGGAGTTAGTTGCTCTCCATTCACTTTCGACTATTAAAAAGGGCACTAGCCCTTTCAATTTCCAATCCAATGAGCTCTTTTTGACGTTTCTACGACCATACTTTCTATAAAAACCATATATGCCCCAGGGCATAACTTAAAACCCTTGGCCTGAGGGTTGTGGGGGGGGGTTTGTCATCCTCAAAGACCTAATTTCCAGAACTTTCAACTACGTTGAACAAAATGAATATCTAAAAATTTTGATTGGATGTGTCTGGAAGAATGATGGGCGTGAGAGGGGGGTAAGTTGTTCTTCAATCTCTATCGACTATTAAAAAGGGCTATAACCTTTTCAATTTCCAATCGAATGATCCCTATTTGAAGTTTCTACGACAACTCGTTCTATAAAAACTCCATATGCCCCCAGTGCATAACTTACAACCCTTGCCCTGAGGGCTCTGGGGGGAGGGGGGCTGTCATCCTCAAAGACCTAATTTCCAGAACTTTCAACTACATTGGAAAAAAAATGGCTATCTCAAAATTTTGATTTAATGTGTTTGGGGAAGACGTGGGCGTGAGAGGGGTGTTAGTTGCCCTCCAATTACTTCCGACTATTAAAAAGAGCACTAGCCCTTTGAATTTCCAATTGAATGAGCCCTTTTTGACGTTTCTACGACAAAGCTTTCAATAAAAACCTTATGTGCCCTCAGGGCATAACTTATATCCCTTGGCCTGAAGACTTTTGGGGAAATTTCCTGCTCAAAGATATAATTTCCAAAACTTTCAACGACACTGAACAAAATGGCTATCTCAAAATTTCGATTGGACGTGTTTGGGGAAATGGTGGGCGTGGAAAGGGTGTTAGTTGCCTTCCAATCCCTTTCGACTATCAAAAAGGGCACTAGCCATTTCAATTTCCAATCGAATGAGCCCATTTTGAAGTTTCTACGACAACGCTTTCTAAGAAAACCGTATATGCCCCCAGGGTATAACTTATAACCCTTCCCTAAGGGCTGGTGGGGGGGGGGGGGTTGTCATCCTCAAAGACCTAATTTTCAGAGCTTCCAACTACGTTGAACAAAATGGAAATCTCAAAATTTTGATTGGATGTGTTTGGAGAAAAGGTGGGCGTGAGAGGGGGGTTAGTTGCCCTCCAATCCCTTTCGACTATCAAAAAGGGAACTAGCCCTTTGAATTTCCAATCGAATTATCTCTTTTTGAAGTTTTTTTTTGAAGTTTTTGAGCTCTTTTGAAGCATTGAGAGTTGTTGGGGAGTGTCCTCCTCAAAAACATAATTTCTATTTGGAAATCAACTACGCTGAACAAAATGTCTATCTCAAAATTTTGATTGGATGTGTTTGGGGAAATAGTGGGCGTGGAAGAGTTTTTAGTTGCCTTCCAGTCACTTTCGACTATTAAAAAAGGCACAAGCCACTCCAATTTCGAATGAGCCCTTTTCGAGTTTCTACGACAATTCCTTCGATATGAAGTGCCCTGGCCTAAAGGAAAAAAAAAAAATAAATAACACATTATGCCAACATCGTTCTTTACTTAGGCAGCGCGATTGCGCTGCCTATGATAACTGCACTCTTTCTGAGTTCATGTTAACTATAAACATACAATAGGCGCGCTCAGTTTCGAGACTCAGCGAATTAGGGAGGGGAGGCATCAGAGCCTTTATACCAGGGAGGAGATGGTAAATAAAACAAATTGATAATTTTCTTTTAATTTTTCGGGGGAGAAGTGTAATTGAAAATGTCGTTTTGGGGTCAATACTCTTCAATTCATATTGAAGCATCTCACATTTAAGTAATTCATTATTTCATAAAATTGAAATATTCAATTTTCAATTTCAATTCAATTGAAATTTCAATTCATAATGTCCTGTGAAAATTGAAATATTCAGGGTCCAAATCTCAGCTTGCTATTTAGTTACTGTTTAGTGAATATTTAATATTTAACGAATATCTAATAAATATGTATTTAACGAACATATTTAACGAAAAAATATTTAACGAATATTTAATGATTCACTGTTAAGAAAAATTAAAATTTAATGCCAAAATAAGGGTGTTTGGGTATCGGCTCTCTCCTCAAAATCTTTACAGAAAAAAGCGTCGAATAAAATTAACAAAAACAGTTCAACTGTTTTTGAACTGTTTTTGTTTTTGAAAAAACCAAACAAATACAGACCGAATATTTCAAACATACTTGTAATATGCTTAAAGAAAGCAAGTTTATTTGCTATTACATGAAACATAAGGAAAGTTTTTTTTATTTTGATATAAATGTAAAAAAAATTGTTGAAAAATAATTCTGGATGTTGTTCGAAATATTATAGTAGCTATTCGCATTTTTATTCCAATGTCTTTATATAAATTTGTTGATACGATTTTGTTTTGTTTTTCCATCTGGTTTTTAAATATAAGGGCAGTTTGCACAAAGAGCTTGTTGGTTCATTTATGTTTGTGCTTTTTGGTCATATAATGGTAAAATCACCTTTTTGCCCTTTTTTAACAGCTCATGAATGGACTACCATACCCAAGGGCTGGAAGACCTTATGAAACTAAATCTTGGTTAGACGACCCACGATAAACTCCAGAAGACTAATTTGGGATTTTCCCCGAAAAATTGTAGTGTGAAATGATCTGAAATAAATTTAATTTTCACAGTAATATAGTTTTTAGTTGATAGCTGATCGAGGTGTTCTCCAATTTCGAGAACACTTTACACCACATGACGCTCGCCGTGCACAGCAGAAGTGTGTCGAATGGGGTGTGACACAGCATAGTTAAATTGTGCCCAGGGTTGCCACTGTCAGTAGGATTTTACTAGATCTAGTAAAAAAAATCTAGTAAATTTAGAGGATCTAGTAAATTTACCGAAATCTAGTAAAAAGTAGTAAAAAGTCATGATTTAAATTGAACAAAATTTTTTTTTTTATTTTCAATGAATTCAGGGAAAAAATTATCGTAAATATATGACAATTTACAATTTTTGCTTGTCTGTTTCTTAAGAGACAGACAATCGGTCACCTATTTTCATAAACAGACACTTCACTTCCGGCGTCTAAAGGTCGACAAAATCATCTTTCTGTGTATCAAATCTTACCAACTAAAAATGAAGCTGTAATGACACTTCGATTTGTGATGATTGGGAATCTATTGGAAAAGCCACACAAAACAAAATCCACCCAAGGTAATTTGGTGAATCTCCTCATTCTGAAAAAGTTATCTTTTTTTCAGAATTGCATAAAATGATTCATTTTACTTGTAGATAGAAAGTTTATCATCCTTTCATCCAGGGGTAGAACTTACGTAAACAGTAATATTTGTGGGTTGGGGCAATTGCGGGTGGGGCACTCGTAATTGAGTTAAGGTCTAAATCTGTGATATAGGTTTGATACATTAATAAATATTTATTGTTGTCAGATTTTAAATAATCGTCCCATTGTTTATATTTGAGTCTCTTACTAAAATGGCTGCTGACCACTGTGTTAGGTGAATGCCGTGAACTTGAGTGCTTCTTCTCTTCTGAATGAGATGACATATGGTCTCATTCTGCACAGGGGCAGATCCAGGATTTTTTTAGGGGGGGGGGGAAATAGGTTGATCCGAAAAAAAATTAGGGGGGGCCGGTAAACTTGCGTTATGAGCAAGTTTAATTAACGCAAACTTGAATTTGCGTTAACTAAACGGAGGAAAACTATTCTCCGTCACGTTTCACAGTTGGACCTCGAAAATCCGTGCAAATTTTGGAAAGCTTTGTCCCTTTTTAAAGACGCTGCTGGAAATGAACTGTTTCCATACTTGCCAAAGTTCTTTCTGACTCTCTGCAGCTTGCCCCATTCAAGTGCTGGAGCAGAGAGACAGTTCTCGATTTTATCCGTCATAAAAACCAAAAATCGGAATAAGCTAAATATCTCGACTGTTTTGGCCCTTATGAAAACAAAGCAACTTGTCCTCAGGTCGTCAAGTGGAGTCCATGACAGAGTGATCCCCGGCGATTTGACTCGGGCTACCAAGAAATGGAAGCAGGTGGATCCCTTGAGTCAGAATTCGACACTAGTCGATGCTTTAAATTCGGATGTGGCCGAGGATGAGTAAAGCCTTTTAAGTGAGACTTTTTTAATTATGACTACATGTTTTTCTTTTTAATATTAAATTTAAATGATTTACCTGAGCTGAAGACTATTTAAAAAATGGTATTTTTTAAACTAATTAGCCTATTGTATGTTATATAAGTTTTCTTTTTCTTGGCAGCCCTAGTCCAATTTGAGGTGTACTTTTTAACTTGCATAATTTTACAACTAAACTGGTAGCCGATTACGTCGTTTCCATTTTGAAGTGACATAGATTAAATTGGTTTTTGATTCTCTAGAATACGAACGAGAAAGAATCCAGAAAAAAATCAATTAAAAAAAATCATAAATTAATTACTTTAAAATCTGCCAGACATCTTTGTAAGCAGCTTATCCCGAATTTAAAGACCAGCCCAATTAGTGTTTTAAAACTGGCAAATTTCCTCCTAAAAAATGTAAAATTTAAGGGTTTAGATTTCAAACCTAAAAACGGAAACTGGGGGACAAATTTCAAAAGTCGTCACTTTCAAACACACCTCATATTCTTAGCACTTTATCGCCTGAATTGCTTCGTGATGAGTTGTAGCTGTTTGTCTTCGTTGATTGTTTTTACTTTTTCAATATATCTGAATTTTATGACCTGAAGAACATTGATAAATTTAAAGCCGGGCTTCAACAGCAGAATTTTCAGAATCCAAGATTCCAGACTATTGTTTGACGTCTTGCAAACACCGCATCTGGAATATGAAGCCTGTCCAGTAGTACATCCAAATAATCCAAAAAAAGGATTTTTGAACTTGTAGGTTTCCGGAATTTTCAATCATACTATGAAAGCGAAAGAAAAGAGGAAAAGAGAAAAAAAAAGAAGAAAAAGGAAAAAAAGATTGTGAAAATCGTACTGATTATCCTCCTATAGTAAAACTCGATGCTTGATGGTGCGCGTGCGGCGTAGCCGCACGCGCAAAAATTTTTTTTGAACATTTAGTAAAAACAGATGCGATCTAGTAAATTTTTCCTCTCCGATTTAGTAAATTCTTCGAGCTCAGGGTGGCAACCCTGATTGTGCCGCATGTGTGGAATAATCGATACTCTGAAATGTAAACCAAGTGGCAGATAATGGGCAACCCCCCAAAGGTTATAGTACTGAACACAGTCAGGCTAAGTCAGTGTGGGTCTGGCCTTCTCTTGCTATGAGAGTAAATAAGATATTTTTAATGCATTTCAGTAAACACCGAGATTTTTTCATCAACGTGCGCTTAAATTTTGGTTCCCATTGTTGCGATTTTTTTAACGCAAAACGGCTCACGGAAAGTGGAAGCAGGAAAATCACCAAATTATTTACATAGAAATAATTCACTGCAGCCGTTAAAGCACAAAGAATATTATGAGACATCTAAAAAGCATGCGCATAGGAATAGGCTAAATCAAGTTCTAGAAGCCAATAAAAATTATTCAAAGGGCTAACCTGTATTAGCCTAGGCTATCTATGCCTAATTAGGCTAGCTAGGTCTAGCTAGGCCTAATTAGTCTAGGCCTAATAGTTCTTATATTCTATGCTTATTTCTTTGGAAATATTTCCCCTCCAGGCCTTGAGTAATAAAATCTTGTACTAAAAGGACACGATCCTCTTGTTGTTAGTCGAATATTAATGGGATTCTTCTAATAAACATGTTTAGTTTCTCAGTTACTTGCAGTTTATGGTTCTACAAAGTTTTTAATTGGGAATAACGGATGCGATTCTCAACGGCTCAGTAGAAAAATTTCAACGCAGCTGTTGAACTGTTGTGGCGCATAAGCCTGCAGCAAAAACTAAAGTGAATTTGATGGATTACGCCAAAACAGCCGTTTTTGTGTAAAATCGCATCAGTGGAACCCAGGGTAACATTGTTCGTGAATTCAGTTAAGAAATATGAATACCCTATCAACAATGTTTGGGTGTCTGTTACTACTACTAACAATTTATTACACCATCAAGTCGCCCAAGGTCAGGACAGCTGCTAAAAATCCCCTGGCGTCCAGCTCTGTCCAGAGATTTACTCCCTCCCATGAAGTACCACTTTCCGTTAAGTCTTTTCTTATGACTTCTTCCCACCGCATGCATGGCTGTTCTGTTTTTTGTTTGCAGAACTTCCAAACTTTAAGAATAAAGGGAAAAAAATGCTTTGCTTCCACCCTGAACTCCTAATTGATCTCTTTAACATTAAAAAAATGATTAATCTAGCAATTGGCTGTATATAAGTAACTGATCACACAATCACTAAATAAAAGCAGCTTCTTTATTACAACACCACCCCACACAGAACATTAGCGGAACTATCATCTGAAATTCAATCTAATTACGCTCCAGGCTGTAGTAAAGAAATTTATGTTTAGGCTAGTCTATCATGGGCGTGGCTACGTTTCTTTAAAAACAGACTTCTAAGCAGAGTGCAGTTTTCTTTAAAGGATTCGACTAGGTGAAGGATTCCCTTCACCTAAAGGATTCGAACTAGGTGACTCACTAATATTTCTCACAATATTAAATAACCTCTTCCTGGTTTTCGCCTAAAGGATTCCTAGGTCTACCGGATTCGAACTAGGTGATTCGCTAATATTTCTCTACAATATTAAATTACCTCTTCCTCGTTTTCACCTAAAGGATTCCTAGGTTTAAAGGATTCGAACTAGGTGATTCGCTA
>JAQQPU010017670.1:4134-18386 GCA_029168905.1 Artemia sp. Kazakhstan ARC1039
TTTTTGAGGAGGACACTCCCCCACAATCCTTAGGGCAAGGGTTTTAATTTATGCCCTCGGGGCATATAAGGTTTTTGTAGAAGTTGTTGTCGTAGAGACTTCAAGAAAGGTTCATTCGATTGGAAATTCAAAGAGCTAGTACCGTTTTTAATAGTTGAAAGTGATTGGAGGGCAACGAGCCTCCCCCCCCCACGCCCATCCTTACCCCAAACACATCCAATCAAAATTTGAGATAGCCATTTTGTTGAACGTAGTTGATTTTCAGATAGACAATATGTTTTTGAGGAGGACACTCCCCACAACCCTCAAGGCAAGGGTTTTAAGTTATACCCTGGGGACATATAAGGTTTTTGTAGAAGGGGTTGTCGTAGAAACTTCAAAAAAGGCTCATTCGATTGGAAATTCAAAGGGCTAGTGCCCTTTTTAATAGTCGAAAGTGATTGGGGGGCAACTAGCCCCCTTCTCCCACGCCCATAGTTTTCCCAAACACATCCAATCAAAATTTGAGATAGCCATTTTGTTGAACGTAGTTGATTTTCAGATAGAAAATACGTTTTTGCGGAGGACACTCCCCCACAACCCTCAAGGCAAGGGTTCTAAGTTATACCATGGAGGCATATAAGGTTTTTATAGAAGGCGGTGTCGTAGAAACTTCAAAAAAGGCTCATTCGATTGGAAATTCAAAGGGCTAGTGCCCTTTTTAATAGTCGAAAGTGATTTGAGGGCAACTAACCCTCCTCTCACGCCCACCTTTTCCCCAAACACATCCAATTAAAATTTTGAGACAGCAATTTTATTAAACGTAGTTTTATGGTCTGGAAATTAGGTCTTTGAGGATGACAACTCCCCCAGAGCCCTCAGGGCAAGGGTTGTAGCTTAAGAATTCTCCGGATCCTTTAATTTTTTTATTGAAGGGATACTCGTATAAACTTTAGAGAGGGTTCATTTGATTGGAAATTGAAAGTTCTTGTTCACTTTTTAAGAGTCAAAAGAGATTGGAGGGCAACTAGCCCCCCCCCCCTTCTCCTCCACGCCCTAAATGCATCAGATAAAAATTTTGTTAAAAATAGTTGAAAGGTTAAGTATCAAAAATCTGGTTTCGATAAAACCCCCCAGGGCCCGGGGACAGGAAGGGATTCTCGTATAAACTTCAGAGAGGGTTCATTTATTGGAAATTGGAAGTTCTAGTCCAGCTCTTACGAGTCAAAATAGATTGAAGGGCAAATACCCCTCTCCCCACGCCCTTTTTCCCCACCCTTCCCTTTGAACTAATTCTGTTTATACCCGAAGGCCCAATGAGAGTTAGAATGTTTTGGTATTAACACACACCTATTAGGCATCTGCTCTCCTCCCTAACAAGGAAAGTAACAGAGAGTGCAAGGCAGTGGCGGATCCAGGAGAGGGGCGAGAGGGGAGCCCGCCTAACGTAGTCTAAAGTAATGTAATTTACTTAATTAACGAAAGATTGCGTTAATTAAACTTGCTCCTAACGCAAGTTTATTGGATCAACCTATTTTGCACCCTCCCCCCCCTAAAAAATCCTGGATCTGCCCCTGGTGTAAGGGCACTATAAATTTTAATTTGTAATTCAATGAACCCCGTTCCAAAGTTTATGCGACCACCTCTTCGATAATATTCTAAATTTTACATCTGAAAGTAACGGGAATAAAGAATCAACGGAAATATCAGAGATAGCACTTCAGGTTTCTTTAGACGATTTTGTTCGTGTCTTTTGAAAAAAGACATTTTCAAAAGACAGATTAATTTCATTTGTTTTACTTTCTCTGTGGCTGCTCAATTATGCATGTGAGGGGGGAGACTTCCCCCCACCACTGCGTCCGCTAAGGTTTCTCTCAAGCTTCAAAAATGAACGCAATGCGATAAAAGTATAACTCAAAATAACATACATATGTATGTTATATATACATAACACGGAACAATTAATCAAAATTACATATTATGAGTTGAGGCTCACCCAAATGATGGGCCAGGGGGCTCACCATTCCACAATCTATGAAATCAATCCTGCAATAACTGAAAATATAAAGTATTTTTGAGTATTTTAACGTCTTCCACAACTCAAACGGTCCAACATTCTACAGCCCAATGAGTCTGTCTAATCTCCTAAATCGGGAACGGAGGAGATAAGTGAAGTTCCGCCCTGTATTGGATGAGTATCGAACGTCACCCTCCCCCTCTTCTACTGTCTACGCTAAATTTTTCTTCCTTCTTCCAACTATGCCGCCCCCACCCCAAAGACTTTAATAAGGTAAAGTTTTGTATTGGAAGAACACATAGTAAATTTATTATTTTTAGGCTTCTGTAGGTTTCCCGCAGTAGGTTTTAGGCTTCTGCAGTGAGGCGATACCCAAACTCTTGTTTGTAGTTATTTTTATTCGATTCAAACTTGATTTGTATATTCAATTTAAGTTTCACTCGTTTTAAGATTTATTTATTCATTTGCATTAATATATATTATATGTTTGTTCGCATTGATTGTTTATTTAATTTCTGTTCGTTTTAAGTTTCATTTATACTTTAATAGGAAACTATTTTTTTTTTGTTTTAAACTTGATTTTCATATTCAATCTTAGCATTAATCGCTTTAAAATCTATTTATTCATTTTAGTTATTACTTGTTGTATGTTTTTTGCTATGATTATTTATTTAATTTCTGTTCGTTTTGGGTTTCATTTATTCTTTAATAGTAATTTCTGGTCGTTTGAAGTTTGAATTTTAACAGGTATTTGTATCTCCTGAACTTAAGTTTAAAATGGCTTTTACTTTTCTTTGAAAAACTTCTTTTTCGGAAAGTTTTTTTTAAATTAATATACGAAAAAAACAACTAATAAACAAAACATTATGTACACTTCGTTCTATACTGAAGCGTTGCTATTCTGCTACATATGATAATGGTATCAAACTAAGTAATATTCTATTTGTCAATTTTTTAATTATATAAAAAAAATTTATTAAAAATGTGTTTGGTTTCAGTAAAGCGCCTTTGGAATGTTTAAGGGTGGTAGCCCCACTTCTCTTTGTGGTAATTTCCGTTTGTTTAAGTTTGGTGGATTGATTGTTGATAGTAATTAATAAAAAAAATTCCACAAAATAAATTTTATAAAGAAAAGTAAAGAACTCCATTAAACCAAAAATGAGCAAAAATAAAATCAAATAATCTACCAAGCGCGGAACTACCACAAATCAGCATCGATAAATAAATGAAACCCTAAACAAATAGAAATTACAATAAATAACCGAGTCAAACTCAAAACGAGCAGAAATTAACATGAGCAGGGCTCAAAACGCCTATGCCTTCCCAAGGCCAGAACATTACTTTTTTACTTTTACTTTTATTACGAACATTACTTTATTACGTTTTTACTTTTATAACTTTAATAAATCAAATAGTATTAACATACTTATTAATAAATATCAGTCTTTATATATTCAGGGGCAGATCCATGATTTTTTTTAGGGGGGGGGAGCACAAAATTTGTTAATCCGATAAGCTTGCGTTAGGAGCAAATTTTTTTTAACGCAAACTTGCGTTAATTGAGTAAATTACACTACTTTAGACTACGTTACGGGGGGCGCCCCCCTTGTCCCCCTCCGGATCTACCACTGTGTATATTAAACTGACAATGCCCATTCATTTGTATTTTTTCAGTAAAGTGCAAATTATGTTCTTGGTCACTCTTTTCTATAAAAAATTAAGCCTTCCAATCACTTTTGACTATTAAAAAGGGCACTAGCCCTTTAAATTTCCAATCGAATGGGCCCTTTTTGAGTTTGTACGTAAACACTTTCTACAAGCACCTTCTATGCCCCCAGGGCATCAATTACAACCCTTTTCCTGAGGGCTGTGAGGGGTTGTCATCCTCAAAGACCTTATTTCCAGAACTTTCTACTACGCTGAACAAAATGACTATTTCAAAATTTTGATTGGATGTGTTTCAACTATTTCAACTATTACAAAAGGCACTAGCCCTTTCAGTTTCCAATCGAAGGAGCTCTTTTGAAGTTTCTACGACAACGCTGTCTATAAAAACCTTATATGCTTAAAGTACATAATTTACAATCCTTGGCCTGAGGTCTGGGGAGTTGTCATCCTCAAAGACCTAATTTCCAGAACTTTCAACTACGTTGTACAAAATGACTATTTCAAAATTTTGATTGGATGTGTTTGGGGAAATGGTGGGCGTGAAAGGGGGGTTAGTTGCTCTCCAATCACTTTTGACTACTAAAAAGGGCACTACCCTTTGAATAACCAATCGAATGAGCCTTTTTTGAAGTTTCTACGACAATCTGTCGTAGAAACTTTCTGTGGCGGAGTGATCTCCTCAAAAACGTTTTCCACCCGAAATCAACTATGCTGAACAAAATGGCTATCTCAAAATTTTGATTGGATGTGTTTAAGGAAATGGTGGACGTCGAAGGGGTATTAGTTGTCTTTCAATCACTTTTGACTATTAAAAAGGGCACTGGCCATTCCGATTTCCAATCGAATGAACCCTTTTCAAAGTTTCTACGACAGCTCATTCGATACGCAGTGCCCTGGTATGAAAAAAAGTAAAATAATACATTGTGCCAACATCGTTCTTTACTTAGGCAGCGCGATTGCGCTGCTAAGTAAAGTAATTAAGAAAAGCTTCTCCAAAATATAAGGTTTCCAAAGACAAGAGCCATATTAAACTCAAGAACAGCAGAAATAAAGTCCTATGATAATTCAAACTCTAGTTCTGAAGAGATTTGCATTCTTAAATTGAACATTAAATTTAATTTTTATCTATTCTAAAGTTCATATACATCAGAATTTGTTATGATTTAGTTTTGTTTTCATTTTAATTTCTGTTCGTTTAGGGTTTCATTTTTAGTTTAATATTAGTTTCTGGTTGTTTTGAATTGGAATTATCTTAGGACTATATTTCTGCTAGTGTTGAGTTTAGTATAGTTGTTTACTTTTCTTTGAAAACTTATTTTTGGGGAAAGTTTTCTTAATTTGTTTCCTTTATTTTTCTTAAAAAAGTTCTGTTATTTGCTAATATAACGATTATTTCTATAGGGTTGATATTCTATAGGGTTGATAGGGGCTATAGGGAAATAATTTGTTAAGTCGCTGAAGGTATCTTAGGGAAGAAAGCTAGGACTGCAGTTAAGAATGCTAGTGAAAAGGCTTTATATTTAATAGAAAGGAGAAAGGACTTGTACAAGAATTATCAAAAAACGCTGAACAAAATGGCTATCTCAACATTTTGACTGGATGTGTTTTGGTAAATGGCGGGGTTGGAAGGGGTGTTAGTTGCCCTCTAATCACTTTCGACTATTAAAAAAGGCACTAGCCATTTTAATTTCCAATGAAATGAGTCCTTTTTGAAGTTTATACGGCAACGCTTTCTATAAAAACCTTATAATCGAAGGGGTATTAGTTGTCTTTCAATCACTTTCGACTATTAAAAAGGGCACTGGCCATTCCGATTTCCAATCGAATGAAAGGAGAAAGGACTTGTACAAGAATTATCTGAGTGATAGATCATATGAAAACAAAACGAATGTAAAGAAAGTGGAGAAGCATTAAAATATAAACTAAGGAGGTGTGAAGTAAAGGCCATGGATAAAATTACCAAGGATCGGGAAGATACAGCTAGAAGGCATAATACTAAAATATTGTACTGGCATGCTAATAAATTGAAAGGGAGTAGTCAATCCGGACTTGGCCCAGTTATAGATAGGAACCGGGCCACAATTAGCGATAAGAAAAGAATAGTAGAGGGATGGGAAGAACATTTTGAGAATTTGCTAAACCGAGATAGAGTTACAGGAAAAGATATAGATGAAAATGAAAAAGTTTGTGATACCTTGGATTGAAGGAAGATTTGTTCTGTGAGGAAGAATTAGCGACATTACCATAAGGATAAAAAAAAAATAAGGCTTCAGGTGCTGATAGGATGGTAAATGAGTTTCCTAAATATGGTGGCTTTGAGGTTAGAAATAAGTTACTGAAGATTATGAATATCATTTTTGAAAAAGGGGAAGTACCTAACGATTTTAGGAAAACCTTAATTAAGCCACTTTATAAAAAGGTGATAAAAGTGAGTGTGGTATTTATCGAGGTATTAGTCTGGTCTCTGTAGGTAGCAAATTACTTAGTAATGTGATACTTCTTAGACTGAGAGATGCTGTAGACAAAGTTTTTAACAGAAGAACAGTGCGGATTTAGAAAAGATAGAGGATTGTGTCGACCAAATTTTCACTCTGAGGTTAATAATCGAGAATTGCCTGAGCTGTCAAACACCCTTGGTCCTCAGTTTTATAGATTATGAGCAAGCGTTCGATTTTGTTGATAGAAGAGCTTTAGTAAAGGTTTTATCCTTGTATGGTATACCAGACAAATGCATTAAAGTGTTTAGTGCTATGTACGAGAATAACACTGCTGCGGTTAAGGTAGGAAATGAGGTTAGCAGCTGGTTTTTCATGCATGCTTTCTATGGCAACTTTTGATGGGTAGCACTAAAGTTGATGAAAGTTATATATTTGAAATCAGCATTGAAATCTGATTCTTTTGATGTATCTATTGGTATCAAAAACCCGTTTTCTAGAGTTTCGGTTACCATTGAGCTGGGTCGCTCCTTACCTACAGTTCGTTACCACGAACTGTTTGATAACACTGCTGCGGTTAAGGTAGGAAATGAGATTAGCAGCTGGTTTTGTATTAAATCAGGAGTTAAGCAGGGTTGTGTTCTATACCCCTTTATATGGATTAAGTTGATGGACTTTGTCTTAAGGAACACAGGAAAGGCAATGGGAGACCACGGAATCAAATGGGGAGGAAAAAGTCTCCTGGACTTAGATTATGCTGATGATTTAAGCATCCTAGATGAAAGTGTGAGCAAAATGAATTAACTTTAAGAGGTTTTGCGAGTTCAGGGTGCTAGAATAGGTTAGAAAATTAATGTTAAGAAGACTACGTCACTAAAGCTAGGAATAAGTGAAGATGAGGAGGTGACGTTGGGTAACGAAAAGATTGATAAGGTGGGTAGCTTCACTTACCTTGTCAGTATTATTAGTAAAAATGGTGGGAGCAGTGAAGATGCTAAAAGTAGAATAGCCAAGGATCAGGTTTTTTTTTACAGTTAAAAAAAGTTTGGAAGAATAGGAAGATAAGTCTGCAAACCAAGATTAGAATATTAGAAGCTACAGTGATGACACTGGTCAAATATGGCTCTGAAGCATGGGCGCTCCGAAAAGCGAATGAAGATTTGCTAAATGTTTTCCAGAGAAATTGCTTAGGGATCTTTCTGGGTACTCGACTGACTGACCGTATTTCAAACAAAAGGCTGTACGAAAAATGTGGTTCAATACCGCTCTCTAGGGCTATAATGAAAGGAAGGTTGAGGTGGCTAGGGCACGTTTTGCGGATGAAGGATGACAGATTGCCGAAGATAGTTCTTTTTGGCCAACCGTCTAGCAGCTCATCCTCGTGTGGGGTGGGAGGACGTCATAAAGGAAGATTTAAAGGTAATGGAACTTCATGGGGGGTGGGGGGGGGGTGTAAAAAGAGAGGCTTTGAATAGATTGGGATGGAGGAAGAGTGTGCTTAGCTGTGTTGGCCTCAAACGGCTTGGTACTGCAATGAGTTGTTAGTAGTAGTAGTAGTAATTTCACGTCTTTGGCTTAACAATTAAAATATCCAATTCAAATTTATTAGTTTTAATTTACGTCATTGATTTGTTTTGACTTTCTCTCAGCATTCCCTGGAAGTTTCAACTAGATACCATTCAACATACCCCTCAACATTCTTCGAATGTTCCAACTTGAGCGCAAAACGAACATTTCTGGGATAATAAAGAGTTTGCTTGCAGAAACCTGAGATTCGGAAAATAAAACGAAAATCTGGGTTTGTAAGCCCCTCTTGAAATAGGTCCGATTGAGGGGTGAAGTAAGAGAAGACCTGTTTTAGCAGTTAAGAACAAGCAAGTTTCTTAGGTAATTACCAAACAAGAGATATCTGGAAAAAGAAGTATTTAAAGAGTCATATTAATCTGAAGATCATAAGAAACAAATCAAAATCCGTTACTATCTTATTACGTGGTCTAGGCTTTCAAGCCTCTTCGTCTCATCTGGTCCTTTTTCTGTCATCAAAGAAATATGATGTTAAACATAAAGGTAGTATTAACGGTAAGAAAACGTTTAAAAATTAAAATTCTCGATAAAATTCTAAATGCGAATGCCGTGCGTCGATAAAAAAAAAATTAGAAAACTGGAAATAGTGACGCATTTAAAATTGTGGGGAAAATATAGCAACACAATATCTGCGGATGGAAGCTTGAATGTTTTAGAATTAGAAAGATCAAAGACATTCAAATTCAAAACCACGAAGCAAGAAAAATGCGAAATGTTCCGGTTGCATATATTAATTTAGTTAGGAAATATGTCATATATATGTCTTGGAAAAGCCTTCTTACCTAAGCTATTTGTATTAAAAAAAAGTACAAGAATTTACCGTGGTCCTGAAATCAAACCATGAGTTATCGGGCATGCATTAGTAAGTATATCAACTAAAGAAATTTGGAAACTCAACAAAAGTCTTCCAGGAAGCATTAAACCCCTTCTGACTTACTTACTACTACTACTGGTAATAAAGCCATGGAATAGTAAGGGAGATGTATAGATCAAAACACACGATGTGCACTTAGGTTATTAAAAAAGCATATCAGCAGACTTCAGGAATAGCTTAGGGTATTAAGTTGAAACATTCAGGGCAAGTTGAGGGGGATGTTGAACTAATTCAAAACAAACTATCGACTTGAATACTGTTAAAAACCCATATCAGTTATATCTAACAAACACATTGTGCAAGTTGTCAAAAGGATTTTTCAGCAATATAATTAGAACTGCTTAGGGTATTAAGTAAAAATCTTTAGGAATACTGAGAGGGGTGTTGAACTAACCAAAAGACACTACATGCATACTTCTATTACTGCTGCTGGTATTGCCGCTTCTGCTACTACTCCTAGTCCTGCTACTACAATTACTACTATTCATACTTCTGTGACTGCGACAACTTGGGCGAGTGTTTACTTGCGACTGTGATTGGGATTACTTGTGATTGTGACTATGACTACTTACGAGAACGACTTTTTTAAGTGTGACTTTAACTACTTACGACTACTTATAACCACGACTACTTATGACTGCGACTGCAAGTGAACTTACTTACGACTCTGACTACTTAAGAATGCAAGTGCTTGCGACTGATACTGCCTATGACTAGTGATAGCTGTGACTACTTGCGAATGCAACTACTTGTGACTGCGACTACTTGTAACTGCGATTGCTTGTACCTAATAAATTAGTTGCTGCAATTAGTTGCGACTGTGACTGTAAGCATTCGCTATGACTTTGACTTCTTGCGATATGACTTTGACTTCTTGTAACTGTGACTGCGACTACTTGCAACTGCAACTGCAATTACTTACAACTGTGACTGCGACTGCTTGTGACTGTAACCGTGAAGTCACGCAATTACAATTACAACTACTGGTAATGACAACTGCTTGTGACCGCCACTATTTAAAATTGCGACTAATCGCAACTACGACTGCGACTACTTGTGACAGCCACTTTGACTACTTGTGACTCCTAAGACTTGCTACCGCAACCTCAACAAATAGTGAATGCATCTGCTTTAGAGTACAACTACTTGTGACTGTGAATTCTGGGGACTAAAAATACGACTACCTATGACCAGGACTACTTGTGACTTTGACAACTACGACTGCAGTAACTTGTTGCAGTAACTGTGACTACGAGTGTCATTGCTTAGAACTACAACTACGAGTACTTTCGACTAATTGTGACTGCGACTACTTGAGACAGCAAATATTACTAGTGCAATGGTGACTGTGACTACGACTGCTGCGGCTACTTCTGCTGCTATGACTACGGGTATTGCTGCTACTGCAACTACTTCTACTGCTACTAAAAGTTTTGAACTAGATAAAATAGTGAAAGTATTTGTGCTTGAGCATTTGCGCTTTACTGAAAACAATTAATTTTTTTGTTGGGTTACAGATGTTCGCCTTTTTACCAAACGGAACTTTGCAAAAGAACCATCCATACGCATGAACCTGATAGTTGAAGAAACTTCCCAGAAAGCTTATCAATCCCAAAATTCCTTCTGGAGAAGTGTCTCAAGAGATCCTCCCAGCGCTCCACTATCCGCCCATGATATTCTTAATTATGAGTAAAATACGTACTTTTCTGTTGAATTATCTCCACTAAATGCGTCCATTCAGTCTGAAAATGAAGAAAAACTTGATGCATTGCTTTCTAGCTGTCCTGCAGACAATGTTGTTTTCTCGGTTGATTCTGTAGTCAACCGAATTGTTGATTCTAACCGCCACTATGTTACTCCTTTCAGCAATACGCGGCATGAGCCCTTCATGCATCAGAGCCCACCGGGAAATGCATTCTCGTTTTAAAATTCGCCTAAAGCTCCATTCATCATCTAAAGCGGATGGCCCTTCAATGTTCCAGTTTGATTCTAACCATACACCCACTCCTGATGTTTTTTTTTTGCTGTCGAGAAGGGTACCGGTTAAGGTGCGGGTTCTTCCCCTTCACTCTTCAGCAATGGAGTTCTAGATTTGTAGTCTGCTGCTCCCCCGTCTTTCATCCTAGCGTGTATCAATTTGTCTCTAGTCTGTTATGCCGACGACATTTTCAACTTAAGTCGCACTGTCCAGCGCGTTAACGAGGTTTTCACATCACTAAAATATGAGTATGCCAAACTTGGTCTTGAATTCAATGCTGAAAAGTCGGAAGTTGTATTCTTCAACTGGATGCTCGCACTGCCAGCATTCCTCTCATATTCCTCTCGGGAAGAACAAGATCAAGCCAATTGATCACATTACTTAGTTCCTCAATAAAGCAAACACTAAAGGTACTTACAGCTCACATCGACGGGGGCTATCATACGGTTCTTTCGTGAAAAATAAGCTACGCTATAACCGCTGTCTTCTTTCGATACATTTTAGCTCAGTTGCTTTAGCGTATTATTTGTACATAGCACTATTTTGGAAAACGTTTACTAAGGCGGGTAAGTCGGAACTTTGTTCGGTTTTCTTTCGTTTCACAAAATATCTTTTACGTTTCCCCCATGGACTCGCAACTCTTATCTAGTTAGAAAAATAAGCCTAGCTGATTATGTTACATCTGTTGAAAATCTAGTCTCTATATATAATATGCGTTTTTTGAAGCTGAACCAATTCCTAGTATCCGATGCTATTACAGGGATTTTTGGAAGTGTTTAATGTGCTGTGTTTGTGTTTATCCTCGGTATCTATGTATGTGTGTGTTTATGCTCCGTCTTTCTTTCTTTTTGTATGACGGGCTTTCAAATAAATAATAAAACAATAATAATAAAAGTTACAAATATATTCTTTTATACTTACAGCATTGAAAAATAAAACTAAAAATCACACATAATTGAAATCTTGAAGTATCGATTTTTTAGCAATTAATATCATTATATGTCAAATATTCAGTTGTTTTTATTAGCTTTTCCCAAGGACTGTAAAGACACATATAGTTTTCAACACAACACTAATGACGCAATAAGCTATAGATTTTACAGTAGCCTACGGAGAGGGAAAAGGGGGCAGTAGTCAAACTCTTATTTATAACAATTTTTTTGGCTTTTCTTGGGGTTGTTGGGGACGAGGAGTTTTAGTCATAGGAGTTGAAAGTCTGAATTTAATTTGTCTTATTTGTGGCTAAACCCATGCTGAGCTTCATCTTGTAAATACACTTGGATATGTAATTATTCCAATTCATCATAGTTAAAAGAATATTTTTGTACTCTCTTTGGCTGTAACTGTTAATTTGCTTAAATAAATGAATGATAAGGTTATTTGTAAGCAGGAGTTTCGTTTTTCTTTTACTTAAATTTAAAAAAAAGGAGAAAGAGTAGTTCCTCAAGAATTGTCCTCAATGAGGTCCGCTTGTCCCTGTCTGCATATCCCATCAGTAAGTTTCAAGCCTCCGATAGGAGGAAAATTTTTTCGGAATTTCTTGTGTCATGAATTGATACATTTACAAAGATATGATTTCTGCATCTCCATTCGCTGGACCTAGGGCACCTTCCATCTAGTCTATATTCCATGTAAGTTAGGCTTAGGCTTAAGTTAAGCTCGAGCCCACCGTAGAAAACAAATGTCACATGTCGATGCAACCAAACTTCAAATGGCCTTCCTTCAATGAGGTCTATCTGGCCCTGTATACGTAGTCTGTAAGTTTCAAAGTCTATCAAAGACGAAACATGCTTTTGTGTCCCTCTCGGCTGTACGAATTGATGCACAGAAAATTGGGTTTCAAATATTTTTCTACGGATAAGTCTGTCAGGTACAGGAACTTGTAAGTATAATTTTCTTACCAACTGGAGACAGGAAATTTATGATTCCCCTCTTTTAAACGTCAAGAATATCATAGTATTTTAGCCTGTGGGTTGGTAAAGTAATCGAATTTCAAGCAACTTGTGTTGGTCTGGGCTAAACATAAACACTTTTATGATTCCTTGCCAACCAAATAAATACTTTTAGACCATTATCGAGCGAAAGCAATTGTTTTCTGTTTCCGCGCATAAGAAAACCCTTATCCAGGGGATTTACGGATGTTAACTTTAAGCTTTTCAGAAAAATAATATTGTTCGTATTTTTCTGGACCTTGTTCAAGGCAAATTAACATTTCGGAAACAAAATGTTTTACCCCACTATTCCCTTCCTCTGGACATAAATTTAAGTTTTCTTACCCTCCCTCCCGCTCTCGCTCTAGACTTGTGAATAAGAACTCAATCACCCAAGCAATTTCCGAGACCTCAGACGTACGTTATTTTGATGAACTTAAAATACTTGATCGCATGCTGACGAATGGTCCGCGTAGCATAGGTACCAATCTCCTGATTTGCTTCTTTTGGTCGAGAGTGCAATGCGTGGTTAATGGGAAATCATCTGACACTTTCCCGTGTCTTTCCCGCATATTTCTCGATTAGCTTACAGAGTCACACCGTTGACCCCTATTCCAAGCCAAATAACCAGCGACACCCTGACATGAACCCCTTTACTCAGGATCCAACTCCATTTTGATAGCCTGGGTACAAATAAGATCTCCTCGTCTTTTCCGTGAACACTAAATTTGAAGTCTCCTTGTTCCAACCCAACACTCTGTGAAAATTATTAATCAGTTCCCCAAAATGTTTCAATATATTGGAGATCTGTTACAGGTGACAAACTGGGGTCAGATGTTGTCTTTGGATTTAATTGAGGACTTTACCATACACATACTCCCATGCACCATGCATATAGTTCCACAGCGGCTCACGGTACCAACTCTTTCGATTGATTAAAGAAAACTTTAATCCCTTCCTGCCGTCCTTCCAGCCCATCTCACTCGGTCAAAAATTAGAGGTTCACCTTGCCTCTTCAACATTCTCTCGGAATTTGAATTCGATCCCCCAAGCCGCTCCTAAACTATTGCTGATAAAGTGTTTTGATAACCTGTGTAAAAAAAAAACTTTCAGGTCGTTTATCCTGTTACTTAACCATGAGTAAATTCTAAGTTCCACAGGGGCTTGCAGTTCCAAATTTTTAGTCAAATTAGAAATTAAGTGTTTAACCCACACCCCTCCACCCTCTCACCTTAAGTCAAAATTTGAAGTCTACTTGGCTCTCCACTATCCATAAGTGTTTCAACTTGATCCTCCGAGCCGTTGGTCCCCAAAATCATTCTCGAGAAAGTGCAGATGGACTATCTGAACAACTTTGCAACACATGGTGTTTTTTGATTTATCTCGTAACACAACCATGAATCAAACAGTTCGTGGTAACGAACTGTAAGTAAGGAGCGACCCGGCTCAATGGTAACCGAAACTCTAAAAACCGGAATTTTGGTACCAATAGATACATCAAAAGAATCAGATTTTAATTTTGATTTCAAATATATAAGTTTCATCAAGTTTAATCTTACCCATCAAAAGTTACGCGCCTGAGAAAATTTGGCTGATTTTTGAAAAAAGGGGGAAAGACCCCCTAAAAGTTATATAACCTTGATGAAATTCACACCATCATATTCAGCGTATCAGAGAGCCCTACTGTAGAGGTTTCAAGCTCCTATCTACAAAAATGTGGAATTTTGCATTTTTTGCCAGAAGAAAGATCACGGGTGCGTGTTTATTTGTTTGTTTGTTTTTTTTT
>JAQQPU010017671.1:0-16207 GCA_029168905.1 Artemia sp. Kazakhstan ARC1039
CTAGCAACTGAACGGATGCTTTGAAGCTGAGAAATAATACTAGAAATCTCATTATCATTGCATTGGCAAAGGAAAAAAGACTTTTCTGCTAGGAAACAGTACTTACTCTACTCTGGGTGGAATGAGAACAGAAGGAAGTGTGGTGAAATACGAATTGAAGGCACTCGCTGAGGAGTTTTTGTCCGCAATAGATCCATCAGCTTTTCTTCTGAGGAGTTTTGTCCACAATGTAGTTTTTTTTTCTCCCAAATTCTCACCCTTAAGCATGGTGGAGGGGGGGGGGTGAGAACATAAGAAGAGTGTCATTTTTACTTCGCCCCCGAATTTGACAAACTCGGTTACTGTTGTAAAAAAGCATGAAAAGTAAAACTAAAGCGAAAAAGAGCAATCAGGAACACTTCAATCACAACTTAATTTTCGATGACTGAAAGAATCACAACTTCGTTTTGATTAAGAATCTATTGAATAAAAAACAAAATTTGGCTTAATCACATTGGTTATCAAGATCATAATGGTACAAAGGAATGCTGATGCAGCTTGTTCCATGTCACTGACTACAAGCTATAGCGCAGAAAAGACCGCTCTTTTTGCAAGTGCATCGAAGGCTATCAACGTCAGTATTACAGCTGCAGTGAATCAGTTTTAGAAGGCTTTCAGGAGCAGGCGGTATAAAACTCATAATGGGTATATAACCCTTTGACTAAAGTTTCCAGCCTCAGTCTTCAGGCACTAGAGCTGTCACTCACCGCAACCATGTCATTATTTGAGGTATTAATAATTCAGGGTGCTAGAATTGACTTGAATATTAATGCTAAGAAGACAAAGTCGCTAAGGCTAGGAATAAGTGAAGATGAATAGGCGACGTTGGGTAACGAAAATGTCGATCAAGTGGACAGCTTCACTTACATTGGCAGTATTATTAGTAAAGACGGTGTGTCCAGCGAAGAAAAATAGAATAGCCAAGGCCCAGGGTGTTTTTTTACAGTTGAAAAAAGTTTGCAAGAATAGGAAGATAAGTCGGTGAACCAAGACTAGAATATTGGAAGCTACAGTAAGCTCAAATATGGTGCTGAAGCATGGGCGCTTCGAAAAACGGAGGAAAATTTGCTTGATGTTTTCCAGAGATATTGCCTATGGATTATTTTGGGTAGCTGACTGACAGACCGTATTTCAAACAGTAGGCTGTACGAAAAGTGCGGTTCAATCCCGCTTTCTAGGACTATAACGAGAGAAAGGTTGAGATGGATAGGGCACGTTCTACGGATAATAGATTGCCAAAGATTGTCCTCTTCGGCCAACCGTCTAGGGCTAAACTAAAAGCAGGTCGTCCTCAGTTGGGGTGGGAGTATGTCATAAGGAAAGACTCAAGGGAAATTGAAACTTCCTGGGAGGGTGTAAAGAGGGAGGCTGTGAATAGATTGGGATGGAGGATGAGCGTGCCTCAAGAGCTTGGTGTTACCGTGAATTGTTAGCAGTAGTAGTGGTATTTTGCAGCAGCAAGTGTGGGCGGTATGTGTTCTGTGTGGACAAAACTAGCCGCAATGACTACTTTTTATATGAAGAAAAGGCGTGATATGAACAAGTTTATGTAAAGATTCGTCAGATCTAGCTTTGCACAAGTCTAGAAGACCCTTTTCACTTGCTGCAATCAGTTCTTCCGTTTTCGCCGAAGAGCAGGAAAACATCTCACTGGGTAAAAAAAAAAAAAAAAACTAGCATCAGCTGAGACGTTCAGAACTGAAGCTTTGCCGGCACTATGCAATCACGAAGTATTTTCAAGTCTTGAAAAGGCGTGGACGAACAACCGTGACTTTGTAACCTCTGATGGTAGCTTCATCTCCAAATAGCAGATATCAACAATCTGCAGAGTTAGCAGGAACTCCAGCCTGAAAATGGAAGAGATGCTTGCTCGGGTTTTGCATCGGGTTAGTTTTTACATCGGGTTAGTTTTTACACTCGGGTTAGTGTATCACCAAGAACAACAAGTCGGTATCATTTCCAATCAAGCAGGCCTCCCTCTTCTCGGCTGAAGCAGTTTTTGCAACCAAAACGTATGCATCCTTTATATGCAACTTTTGGCTTCTTATACTTGACACCCAGCTTCCACAAGTTTCCCAGCTATTATTTTTATGGTATTCGACTTATTGTCTGAGTTAGAGAGAAAGTCTTCTTTCTTCCGAGCAAGCTTCGTGGCAGAAGTGAAGCTGATGCCAGGGTACTGTTCTCCTTATGTTTGCTTCCGATTGGCGAGATCTTTGATGGTCGGCCCACTTGCATAGCGGTCAAAAATGACGTCAGCTAATGCGAAATACTTCTGTACAAATGCTACTTAAGAGGAAGCTACCTCTTCCTAAGTAGATAAAGTTCCTCATCTTACCGAACAAAGGACCCAACCACCATCCACGACATACAGGCATGTTTGTGTTGCCATTAGTTGAACTTCAGGTTTGTGCTTCTTCAACATATTAACTGCAAGTGCAGCTTTATCTGCCGAGCGTATGACTTCATAAGACTCAATTAGGACAGGTGGAAAAGTAGATAGCTCGTAGTCGAGCGTATCAGTCGGATTCAAACCATCTGTTGATGCTACAGCAAAGAGCCGTTCAAATATTAGTGGAGCGTCTATTTAAAGACTTTACCATTTCCCACTGGAGAATATTTTGCGGTCAAGTTCACTGCACAACCTTTCCTCTTGAATGAATATAAGAAGACCCATTTAGCCGACGTTGAATGACATCAGAACGGTGGATTCTTGACGAAATCAGGTTCAGAATAAAGGAGAAGAACCATTAATTCAGCTTTGGTTTCATGAGGAAGAAATTTAAGTGAAATACTGTTCAGATCAAAATATACCCCACATGGTATTTTCACCCTTTTTGACCTCGCTTAAGGTGGAAATACGGCACTAGATAAGAGAATTTTCCAATTCTGATGTAATTTTCGGTTTTCCGGGACTGAAATTAATAGGACGACCCTTATAATGAAAAAATTATGATTCGAGATTTCCCCTCTTTGCCCCTTCTTTTCCCTAAAAAAGGGGTATTTCAAAACTGGTTATTCGGGATATGTTATTAAGTGGATTTTCTTAACGTTTAAGTGTTCACATGTGTTGCGAATACTGTACAAATTAGGATTTTTCATCCCCCTCCGACCTCGCTTAGGGTGCAAATGGGGTACCAAATTATAGAATTTTTCAATTTCTGTGACACATCCGTGGTTCCCGTGCCAAATTTAGTTTCCTTGCTGTGGAGACTTTCCCAAACAGGGCTTTAGAATATAGCGATTCTATTAGCGCACTTTTCATCTCCATCTTACGCCAATTTTCTAGTTTAAGCTCTTTTTAAAAATTCCCTCAATTTTGTTTTTGCAATGAACTTCTACTATTAAGATTAATACAACGAATAGTTATCGCGATACCAAGTCACCTTTTTTCAGTCACTATGGGCCGTGATTAGCTGTTTACGAAGTTGCTGCTATAGCTCAAACCACGGGTAGTTTTCTAATTTAGAAATCGGATTTTTCCCCAGACGTGACTTGCGCTATAGAGTGGAACATGAGTCCACAAGAGCTGAGATGTAAGAGAGCACTTGGGTCCTTCAAAAATAACTTAACGAAATATTTAGTGAAAGGTCAATTAATTAGAAATTAATTTGGATTAAAACAAGTGTAGCACTTGATTATTTTTTTGTTTTATAGTATTTTAGGTGAGGTGATTGTGCTTCCGGGGTGGGGGAGGGAGGAACCCAATAGTTAAGGAAATAATGAGTAATTGTGGAAGAGGTGTGTGGTTTTCTTGGGAGTGAAGTGAGAGCCATTCTGCATGATAGTGATGAATATTTATATTTATGGGTCTCAACGTCCAATGTGTGATAGCAGTGTCTTTTATGTTATTTTATTTCGTTTTCTTTATAAAATAAACCCCGATTGATTGATTAAAATTCCTTCCTGGAGAAATCGGCATTCCACTTGCTCAAGAAAAACCATCGTGGTGTCTACTTGCACTTGTCTATAATTTTATTTTCAGGAAGAAAATATCATCAAAAAGTCTTTTGCGATATTGTTTGGCTGAAGACAATAGAAAATATTTTGGATTATAAGACGTCAACTTCACAAAAAAAAAAAAAAAAAAAAAAAAAAAAAAAAAAAAAAAAAAAAAAAAGGCTGGAAAAACTTTGTAGAATTTTCCAGCCCTGTGAGATACAACAAAAACCACGTCGATAGGAAAAGTGCCAGTTTCAAGCACTTTTTTGCAAGTGCCAATGAGGAATTATTTTAAAAAAGCCAAATCTTTGAATAGCAGAAAAAAATTGAAAATAGATTTTAATAATCTATCTGCCACAATTGGAGGAAGGATAAGTTTGCTTAATTTCTTTTGGAAATTGATGAACTAGAAAAATTTGGAAGTAATTTTTGGCATTTTTGCTCCTATACGAGACAACTATGCAAACATGAAGCGTTCAGGTGGAAGGGCCTCTCATATGTTCTATTCCTTAAGGAAAAAATATCATATTTCTTTTACGATCTATTTTACTTACAAATAAAGTTCATATGTTTGTCAAGTTGCTTTTTGGCGGTATGACAAATAAAAACAAGTCTTTGCAACGTGTTTCATATATAGCAATATTCAAATAGTTTGTATTAAATCTTAGAAATTATAATTTTTTTTTAATATAGCTAAAATAAAGGTTAACAAAAAAGAATTTCAAACAAAATCATCACTTACAATTATTAAATACCCCTTCGGACACTTATAGGGTTTACTAATACCCTGACAATTTTTGAAATATCCAATATCATGCTATTTTCCTTAAAAATGGGTAGCCGACTTTCTGAATTTTCACTCTCCCTTCCACGCACATCTAAGACAAGCCCTATTTCAACATGCGAAGCACTTGTCCAAACTCTGTGCGATACTAGCGCTTTAGTTCTCAGCCTTACAGTTGGGGGTTGTCCATTGATGACAGGCAAAGAGATATCTTCGAGACTCGTAATGCTATCTAGCGGTCGGAGATCTTTCCTGGGTGGGACAAAATAATGAACTTTGCCATCTGCATACCGAACTCTGATCCGCAGTAGGTCATAGTCAAACAGCCCTTTAATCTCGGCGTCAACTGTTATGGGCAACACAAATCCAGCTGTGAATTTCAACGGCGTATCTGAACCACCCGTTGGTTCAAATATTTGTGCTTCAACTTGGAACACCTAGAATAAAATGTTCATTAAATATTTGCCAATTGTTGATTTTGGGTGGAAAAGCATATTATCTTTAGGCTCCTAATATTAATTTTTTAAAGATTGGAGGATAAAAAAGAACGAAAAACTTTTCAATGGGTAAAGTGCAAAGAAAACAAAAATACATTATGCTTTATAAGATCTATGTATGTTCATTATTTACTTGATTAGAAAAAGGCTTATTTTGGATAATTTTCTAATCGTCTGATTTGTTCTGGTACTTCCATAATTCTCTGTTGTTCGTCCCTGACATAAACGCCTCCAGGCATTCCTCTTTATGCAACATAATTTAGAATTCCTCAATACTCAACATTCCTAGAAATTTTGCGTCTAAATCAATCTATCGGCAGTCTCAGTGACGAAATTATTTTGGCTTAATGCCATTTGCGATACACTTTCTGGGGAAATGTTTTCAAGAAATTGGTAAAGCCAAAGATGAATTTAAGTTTCAGCAACCAGCTGAAATTTCAAATTCTGAAAATCCCTAGAAAATTTCTTTCACTTAGGTAAACTACTCACGTTTATAAGCGAATGTTTGCTTTATATCCGGCAAGACGCTGTTAAAAAAATGATTCCATCCCTCTGTCTAAGATCCAATTGAAAGAAAAGCAAATATAGCTAGGCTACGTTTTTGGAAAATTTTTCCAATGGGGTGGAAAGGGGTCATGGGAAAATATTTAAAGGAATTGGGAGGAAGGAACCCATCATGACAGAGAGGAAGGAATAAGGCTCTGAGTAGTGTAGGGGGAGGGAAAGTCGATGTAAAAGTGCAGTCGACGTCTAAAACCATCAAAATCGTCATGAGAAAACTATTCAAAAGTAGAAAAATATGGAATGGCGCTGGAGATTGAAGCTCCAAACAAGCATGTAAGCCTTTCTAGGAAAAGTCCGGTAATTTATTTTCATAATTCATCAATTACTCATCTAGTAATTCCGGTTTGTTGCTGGTGTATTGACTTTTCCATAACGTATGATACGTTCTACAGCGTAGTGTGTAAGTGCCATTAGCCCTTCTGTTTGAAATAGCCAAAATTAAATTTTGATCCCTAATAATGTGGGGCTACAAGAGAAGCACAGAAGACGTTGGAAGGGAAGTTGGCTACCCTCTGTTGGTTTCAGCTCGGAAAAAATGCGCAATAACTCTTATTTTTCAACTAAGTAGCCCATCCTCCCACTTTCTAAGATATTCTGTTTGACATAATGACGACAGGGAAACAGGAAACTCATAATTACATGGCTCCGAGTAAAAAGCATAGATAGGACCGGCCACCACTATAACGTTTGATTCCACAATATGGAAAAATAAATTAAATATAACAACAATACACTTAATAAGGACAAAAAAGCAACCAAAAGAGAGTGATTTAACACTGGAGAATAAAGAGATAATAATAATAATAATAAATAATAATGATGTGTAAAATGTCAATACTAACAATGACTACGAAACAGGCAAAAAATCAAACAATCACTCTTCGAGTGCTTACCCAGACAACTTAAGACAGCATAGTTAAAATTTTAATCTATAATAAAATCTTAAAAAACTGCCTAATGAGACCAAACCTGGGCTGGAGTACTTAAACCACTCCATGGCTGAAGCCCCATAATACTTGATGATGAATAAAACATCAATTTTATTATGACATTTTATTATTTAAAATTATCATAGAGGCATAAAAAATCTGACAACGGCTACGATGCTGGAAAATAAATCTATGAATTCCTGTCTAAGTGTTTACCTAGACCACTTAGACGCCATATTTAAAAATTAAATTTCGAGTGAAATCTTAAAAAACTGCCTAATGAGACCAAACCTGGGTTGGAGTACTTAAACCACTCCATGGCTGAAGCCCCATAATACTTGATGATGAATAAAACGTCAATTTTATTATGACATTTTATTATTTAAAATTATCATAGAGGCATAAAAAATCTGACAACGGCTACGATACTGGAAAATAAATCTATGAATCCCTGTCTAAGTGCTTACCTAGACCACTTAGACGCCATATTTAAAAATTTAATTTCGAGTGAAATCTTGAAAAACTGCTTAATCAGACCAAATTTGGGTTAGGGTGTTTAAACCGCTAAAGAAACCAATGGATAGGGGGAGTACTTATAAGGCCCCTTCCAGAGCTAGCTAGCAATCCCCTCAAAGAGTTAGCGAAAATAGTCTTGTTCTGAAGCCATGGTTATATGCCACTTTAGATCCACGCCTTTGGACTTCAATTTGGCGATTAAGGACAATTTAACATTAAAGACAATTATGCCAACTATTTTTTATAACCCGGCAGATTCTCAGGGGCTTTTGCTAGAAATTATATTGACAACCCCTAAATGCAGGTTTGTATAACTGTTGCGACTTCTCCCCCTTTTTTTACTAAACATATTCCTATATTTGCAGGGAAGGGAGTAGAATCTATATTTGTAACTTTAAAACGCGTATTTTGTAACTGTTACAACTTCTTCCCTTATTTACACGACTGATTCGTATAAGTATGGAATGCAGCACTGAGGGAGAGAGGGGGAGGGAGGGTGGACCCCTCGATCCACCATTGGAATACGAGGAATATTAGTAGGGGAGGAGGCGCTCTGCCTTTTTAAAATCCTACTTTTAAGCCAAAAATATTTTCTTGATATTCTAAGACTGATCAGTATTTCCATTTCAAACTTCTAACTCTGTTCCCTTTATGAGGTATATACATTGGTGAAACATACCTGATTGGGTATCCACAGTTGTAGGGGTCGTTGCATTCTAAGCAACGGAATAAGAATTCTTACAACAGCTCCCGGACGAGGCGATGACAGGTGTTGTAGCTCTTCTACCAACAAGTCCACAAACTCTTTGCGCGGCCAAGACTCATCCTTCTCAACTCTAAACAAAATTGAGATTTCCGTTCGCAGTTTAAATACAGAAGGGGGTACATATGTGCAGACATTAGGGGGGCAACAGGGGAATCCCTCTAAAACCCACAAATTTATCTCGACTTAAAATTGCCATATCTGATTTTCAGGTCTATAATAAGCTAAAAAAACACAAATTTATACAGAACTAAAATTATAATAAAGGGAGAAGGTTTTCTCTTCTTACTTAAATATAGGAGAAGAAAAATTCTTATCGATTCTAGAAGTCTAAAATCCCATCTTAATTCCAAGGAAAGTAAAAAATAAATAAAATTACACACAACTAATTTCTTGACGGTTACTTATCCCTTTTCTTAGAGCTTAATGAAAAAAACATCTGGATTTAAATACACAATTTACCATAATTTGCATCCATTCTAACATGCAACGCGCATCGTAGCGTGCATAGCAATTATGTGCATAACAAAAAACATAATGATTTGAAAAAAAGTGTTGAAATAAATGAAAAGTTTGAAAAAATTGAGTAAAAGTAAAAGGAATTCATAAAAAAAGGAACAGAGATTTACTCCAACCACAAAACAAATTTCACATTCTCTGTAAGACTATGGCGTGTAACACGCACACACACAAAAAAAAGTTTTAGAAGAAGTAGTGGCTTCAATCTTCTATTGAAACTTTACTATCTCAGATGCACAGAAACTACAACCTCATCTTCTACTTCAGTGGGCTAGCATGGTTGTCACTCAAAGCGGATTAAAAAAGTATTAAATAAAGAAAACAATTTTTTTAACTGAAAGTAAGGAGCAGCATTAAAACTCGAAACGAACAGAAATTATTCCGCATATGAGGGGGTTGCCCCCTCCTCTACGCTAATGTTTTTTTTAGAACTTTTAAAAAAGCTTATTATTATAATTAAACGTCCCTTGTGTTTCAGGGGTCGTTCTTAAAGAATTGGGACAAAAAGTCAAACCTTAGCCTAAAGACCAAGATATTGAAGAAGGGCCAACCCCCCTCATATACGGAATAATTTCTGTTCGTTTTGAGTTTTAATGTTGCTCCTTACTATCAGTCGAATATTTTTTTTTTACTTAATTTCTGATCGTTTTTCAAATAATACCGATAAATCCGGCTCACCCTTCATGACAAATTCCCTCCCCTCACGGAAAACTTCTCCCTGGAAAGTTACTCCATATAAAATACACCTCCCCCCGTAAAATCCCTTCAAGCGATTCCCCTGCGAAATTCCTTCTGAACAATTCCATCCTTGCTGAACTCCCCCCCCCCCCCGCAGTAAAATATCTTGCGGACGACTGAGCCTGAAGAATTATTCTTAGTATACTTTAATTTCTAATCGATTTTAGAAATATTTTATTTCTAATCGTTTTTCCGTTCATTCCAGAAATCCCCTCTTCCATGGAAATTTTCCCAGAGAAATCCAAGAACGCTGAAAATAGCCTCCGGATAATTTCCCTGGCACATCTCCAAATGCAAAACTGAGTTGGTAAAGAGACAGTAAGACAAATAAAAAGAATTCCGTATAGGAATTCTATGCTGAAAAAATGAAGATCTCAGAATTTGTACAAGACAACTTTGGAGAAAAAGGGGCGTGGTAGGGGGGGGAGGGGGTACTAGTTGCCCTGCAATCTTCTTGGTTGCCTAAAAAAGCACTAAAACTCTAAGTTTCCGCTCAAATGCACCCTCTCCCGATCTTAAGGGACCACTATTTCGATACGATACGCGCATCCGAGATCTTTCTTCTAGTGAAAAATGCAAAATTCCACATTTTTCTGTAAAGGAGCATGAAACTTCTGCGGTAGGGTTCTCTGATACATTGAATCTGATGGTGTCATTTTCATTAGGATTCCTTTACTATTAGGGGGTGTTTCCCCCTCTTTTTCAAAAATCCAGCAAATTTACTCAGGCTTGTAACTTTTGATGGGTAACACTGAACTTGATGAATCTCATATATTTAATGAGCATAATAATTTGATCCTCGTGATATATCTAATGATATCACAATTCTGTGTTTTAGAGTTTGGTTACTATTGAGCCGAGTCGCTCCTAACTTACACCACTAACTGTTCGACTGCACCTTTTCCCTGCTCAATAAATAAGCCACAATCACACACCCAAAATAATTAAAAAAGAAAGATAGCCCTAAAGATGAATTACATATAAATTGAGCAAATAATAATAACAATAATGTTAAAGAAATGAATAAGAGTTTCAATGGGGATATGTCCTTTATTAGACAGTTTTTCTTGTCTAATAAAGGACTTATCCCTATTGAAACTCTTATTCGTTTCGGCAAAAAAGGCAGTGTGGTCTGTGAAAAAATTCAATAACTTTAACAGAACCTTACTGAAAAAAAATCCGAACTACTGATAACTTATGGATCCAAGAATAAACGATTCTGAGTAACCCTATGAATGACACACACCCGCAACGTTCTATTCCGACTTTTATATTAATTTTGTCGCATAATGAGAGAAATAACCATGGCCATACAAACAAACTAGTGTTATATGAACTGATGAAACTAATAATAACATTAATACAGCTTTATTTAAAAGTTGTTTACAATTAACAGCTTATTCGTTCTCTCATTTCACTTGCAGCAATTCCTTATATGTAAAATGAGAAAAATAGTAATATTAACGATAATAAAACTTTATTGAAGAAAATATTGACTATTGATAACTTACGGGTACAGAAATAAATGACCCAGAGTAGCCCAATGAATAACAAACACCCGCAACGTTCTGTTGTGACCTTGAAATTAATTCTTTATTCGTTCAAAGATAAATGAAATAACACATTTTATCAAAATTTATACCCAAAATAACAATGTTTAATAATTACATATTTCATTACAGTTTAATAATAACAAAATAAAGAACATCACATAATTAAAACTTAAGAAGTCTCCTAACAGCAATAAACACAGGCCTCCCACTAGATTTTTTATAAAAAATACGGATTTATGAACTTTCGACGACAAAAATATGAACTTTTGATTGCGCTTTCTATGAACCAATTATGAATCTAAGTTTACAATATGTGCACCTTAGAAACTGTCCATGGACACATAAAGTGGCAGATGTGTCCATGGACACATAAAGTCCATGTACACATAGCCCATGTGCACATGGACTTACGCGTCTATGGACACATAGTGTTATCATCACATATTCATATATGTGTCACATATATATATATGTGCACATATTCTTCGTTTTTTTCCACGAGTTCAATTAAATTGCTTTAAATTTGTTCTTCATTCTACTTGTTCCTTTTGGCAAAATTAAGGACGACTTTCGTTTGTTTACCCTGCTCTGAAGCAGGTCAACCTCTCTGGCTGCCTCATCTTCTTTGCGCATCTTCCTGCTTAAAGCCGCGATCATGCTTTGTGCGAAGCTTATTTCTACAAAGTCTTTGGCATCTATGGCTTTTTGCAGCTTCTGATTAGCTTCTTGAAGAAGCATTTCTGCTACTTGTCTCTTCATCTTTTCAACTGACTTCTTCTCAATCAAGTCTTTTCAAGGTGTTCAATGGTCTTCTTCTCAGATAACATCCTGCTTTTTTACCTCTTCTTCTTCTTTCCTTTTAGATTCCTCTTCAGCCTGTCTAGATTGCTCAGCTTCCAGGTATAGTTTATAGCCCTGGCACGCATGTCGCTCCAAATTCAACAGCTCTCTAGTAATAGCTTGTAGCTGTGTTTTTAAAACCCTTTCTGAGGTTTATGTCAGGTTGTTTGTTTGTTTGTTTTTTTTTTTTGTTTTATTTTTTTTGGTTATCCCACCTCCATATTGCATTTGGAGGGGATGTGTTTATATTAAGTTTTTTTTTGAATAATTGCTATTAAATTAAAAAATAAAATAAAAGGGACTAACTCGGGTCTGTTCTCAAACTTCTTTAGAGCGTCAGAGACTATCAGTCTAGCATTGAGCCTTTTCACTTTCATTCATGGTTTTTCCTTGGTCATGATCCGTCCTGATCGGGAATTAAATATATAAAAAACAAGTTTTTCCAGCTGAAAGTAAGGAGCAGCATGAAAACTTAAAACGAACAGAAATTATTATGTATATGAGAGGGTTTTCCCCTCCTCAGTACCTTGCTTTTTACGCTAAAATTTGACTTTTTGTTCCAATTATTTAAGAATGAATCCCGATACACAAGGATCGTTTAAAATGAATTATAAGCTTTTACAAATTCAAAGAACACTTTAGCGTAAAGAGCAAGGTACTGAGGAGGAGCAATCCCTTCATATACGCAATAATTTCGGTTCGTTTTTGAAGTTTTAATATTGCTCCTTACTTTCAGTTGAAAAACCTTGTTTTTTATTTAATGTCTGACAGTTTTTTAGTTAATGCTGGGAAATTCAGCTCCCTCTCAGATGGACAATTCTCTGCCCCCACGAAAACTCCTCCATGGAAAGATCCTTCCACGTAAGCAACCCCAACCGAAAATCTGCCCAGCAATAGGCCAAATGAGGGGGGGGGGGGTCAAGTCATCCTAAAAGACATAGTTATTAGATCTTTCGACCATGCTGAAGAAAATGGCAATCTCAAAAAATTGATCGGACGATTTTGGTTAAAAATAGGGGGTGGGAGGGGGTAGCCGCCATCCAATATTTTTGGTCACTTAAAAAGGGCACTATAACTTTTGATCTGCGATGAAATGAGCCCTCTTTCGCTCTTCTGGAGTCACTGGTTCGATACGATCACCCCGGAAAAAAATAAAAATAAACACACATCCGTGATCTTGCTTCTGGCAAAAAAAAAAAAAAAAAAAAAAAAAAAAAAAAAAAAAAAAAAAAAAAATCCCATGGTGTGATTGTCATTAAGATCATTTAATTTCTTAGGCCCCTTTTTGAAAAATTAGGCAAATTTTCTCAGGCTCGTAACTTTTGATGGGTAACATGAAACTTCATGAATTTTATATATTATAAGCACCAAAATTCAATTCTTTTGATATATCTATTGTCATCAGGATTCTGTTTCTTACAGTTTTGGTAACTATTGAGCCGCATCACTCCTACTTACAGTTCGTTACCACGAGCTACTTGAAAATCCCGTTCAACGTCAGCGTTCCCATGCAACATGCAGGGAGCCACTTTTATCATCTTTGAAACAAGAGGATATTTTGTCTGTCCTTGATGGTTTTTCAGACTAAAAACAGAGTTCCATAAAGCATCAATCGTTAATGGAGTCAATGTCTTAGGCAAACTCAGTTCCAGCTGGAACAAGTTCCATTCGTCACTGGCAGCTTCAGTATTCACACAGAAAGGCATAAGTCCAATGATTTTCACAAAGTCGCTTGTTCTTGTCTCAGGATCCAAATCATCCAGCCGCAGGCACCGGAAATACTGAAGAGCACTTTTACCTAGTGATTTTTCTTCAATATGGCGGCAAGAGGCCAGGTAAGCAGTTGGCACTACTCCTGAAGTCCAGAACATAAACTTTTTGTACCTTCGACAGGCATTCTTTTATGCCGTCAACGCATGCTACTTTATCTGACGGAAGAAAATCCCCGCTTGAATGGGAGAGCTCAGAAAAAGTTTTTTCCCTTCTGAATAACAGTCAAAGCACTTAGCTTGACAAAACTGCTGGCGGTCATCATTACTAGTCAACACATTTCGTCATACAGAATGTGGACAAGTGGTTCTTCGCCGTGGACGTTGAAATAACTCTCTGAACTGAGCAAATAGCTTTCCGAATGATATGACAAAGAGGACTATTGCCTTGGCTGTGGTACACTCGAGGCTGCTAGATTTCTCTCTCTGTATTCACTAGACTTCATCAATTCTGGTCTCTTCTTAGGGATGAATTTCAGGAAATACTCATCGAGAGCATCCAATTGCTCATGAAGCACAGGCTCAAGTCAGAAAAAGGAAGAAAAGATTAAAAGATAGCTTAGTATAAGAAGATAAAGAAGATAAGAGATAAGTGATAAGAAGGGGCAATATAGGAATCAAGTTAGATGTAACAATGTCTTTTTGAACAGAGGAAAATGTGTGTTCATAAAACATGCAGTGTTACAGTTTGAAAGGTTTTAAATAAAACTTTCACATTTGCTTTGCCTGTCCTTTATAGGGAAAAAGACAGGGACCGTAAGTGCTTTCCATCTGATGACAAGAAAAATATGAACTTTAAGAACCTTTTTTTTTCTTAATTATGAACCATTTATGAATCTAGGTTAAAAATATGAACCTTTTTCATAATTATGAACCCAGTGAGAGGCCTATAATCTGAATCCAAATTATTAAGAAGCGAAATATTATCAAAATTAATAGAAATCAAATTATTTTAAATTTTATTAAAATAAACTAATTAATCTAATTAATATAAACTAATTAAGCGAAAATAAAAAAAGGAAAATTTAATATTTATTTCATCGATGTTGTTTGACTGATACACATGGAAAGCATTATTTTGACAACCCTGATATCGGGGAGCAGCAGTTTTTTGCTTGTTTTAAATTCGAATATCATTTGCCTTCAAATAACTTATAAATTAGCTTTTCGAGGTCTAAGAGAGGTGAACTCGCTTACAGTTTCTTGAAAATCTATCCCATTAATTATTTCTCTATGGCTAGTAGAGACAAAGTGACCTAAGGTCGACTTTTATAATTTTAATCATTGAAAAACACCCAACGCAGCTTACCCATTCAACATAATGAAAATAGTGGGAACACAGCTACTGAAACTCTCCTGCAGCATAAAGGTTAGGATAAAGTGCAGAGATCTGAGGGGAAAGACCCCCCTCCCTGTATATAAGAAAGTGTATGCTCATTTTAAGTTTAAATTCACTTTTCACTTCCATTTTTAGAACGTTTATATCCTTTTCATCAGGGCTCAAATCCTGGAAGAACTAATAGCACTATATTGGTTAATAGTTGACGCCAAGGAGGAAGGAAGAAGTTGACAGAAGGAGTTTCAGGAACTTAAAATATTGGTATTGCAACTCAAATTTAGTTTTATTACTGCAACAAGATCTAATTTTTCTGTGAGGAGGCATAAGCGCCTGCAAAATAAAGGTCGGGGGGCAAAATTATAAAGAATTCTCCCTCCGTAGTCTCTCTATATTCATATTCCCTATGTATACAGCAGTTTTTAGTTGAAGCTATAGGATAGGGCATGTTCCATCCACTCTTCTAATATTTCAACTAAAATGACTGCAATTTTTTTCCACAGGCTGGAAATATCCCCGTTTTTTCTTCTAAAGAATTTTCTCATTTTGTCATGAAATAAGGTGTGGAGCTCCTTACCTTGCAATTCTCTTAGCTTCGTTTAAGTAGTATTCTGTCGACTTCAAGCCGGAAAGATCACTTCCTTTGACAAGAGATGCTAACATTATTCCCAAACATTTCAACCTCAGGGATTCAACAATTTTCATTTCAATAGGAGAAATGCCCGTAAAACAGTACTTCAATCTAAAAAACATAGGTGAGTCAAATGAGCCATATAGTACCACAATGGCAAAGATATACTAAAGGTAATTGACCCGTTTCCGTGGATGCTTGAATTATGCAGGCTGATCTTAATTTTGACAAGATTTTTTAAGACTTTTTTTGACTTAACTTGCTTTATTTACTACTAATTACAAAATAAACTATATACAAGCAACCGCCCGGAGAAGGCTCAAAAAGCCTGATGAAAGACGGCTGCAATCCTCTAATTCTCAACCTCTCAAAATTCAAAATCTCAAAAAAAAAAAAAAGACCTGAAAAAAAACTTGAACACTCTCTCTCAATTTAAACAAAAATACCAAAAACTATGAAGAAAAGAAAAAAATTAAAAGAAAAAAAAAGAAAAAATTAAATTTCGGCTGGGGGGGGGGGGGAAGGGGGAGCAAACTTGGGTCTGGGAGGTGCAGTTCCCCCCACCCACAGCAAATTACATCCCTGGGTAAGTGTGTGTGAGATCTAAACACAAAAGAGCATGGTGAAACATTATTTGAATAACGCTTATGTGAAATATTGTTATGGAGAAATGAAAAATTGCTATGAGAAATAGCATTTCATATAACGTTGCGCAAAATCTTTTGACAAAAACTCTAACTTCAATTGGTGACTGGTGAAATTCTAACTTCAATTTAAAAAAAAAAAC
>JAQQPU010017672.1:0-18383 GCA_029168905.1 Artemia sp. Kazakhstan ARC1039
GAAAAGAAATCTAGTTTCGATCTAACAATTTTCTTCCTGGGGCTTCTTCTTCTGTTTACAGTACGTGTCGGCTTTTTCCCTCTTTTCTTTGACAGGGGTGATGTCTTTCGTTTCCGACCTGAGTAGAGACTGATGAGTGATGCATTGTTTCTCGACCTTTTTAAACCTTTTCCATTTTGTTTTAATCTCTCGCTAAGGGTTCGCGCACTGGACCTAAGATTTTCCTTAGCACTTTTTTAAAATCCTTGCCAGAGCCCCAATCGTATAGTATAGAGGATGCAAAATCTGTTGCAGCCGGTACAAGATATTTTCTAGCCAGTGGTAGTGAAGAGCGAAACAGCTTAGCAAACCAACTGCCAAGACCATAGCCAGACACTGACGAGCACCCTTTGTAATAGTCCATTCCATTGCCCTGTTGTCTTGGGCCATGAGTATTAACATAGCAGTCAATATCAGGATAAATGAATACCACTTTTCTATTAGACATCTTGTTGTTGAACGATGGGTCGAAAATGGCATGTAATCACAGCCAAACCTTTTGAAATTGCTATGGGATCACCAGATTCAGTTCTTAGTGTTAACTGACAGAGTTCCAAATAGGAAGTGTTTACGGGAATATACTGAAGATGCTTTATATTGTAGTGGTGAATATGTTCTTGATTGGTTTTTCGTTCAAGAAGTCGTAGGAGGGGAACATTTGAATTACCAACCCGAGATATTTCCACAAATGAAGCGTAGAGAAATATACAAGTGCCTGGGGAGAAGGCAGGTGGGTAGTTAGCAAAAATAAAATTAGTGTTTCCGGCACTTTTACCGTTGATTATATTGAGCTTAAAGCCAAAAACGTCCTTTAGATTATCATTGAGAATAACCTTTTCATTGACAATAGGTGAACTAATGTAGATCTTGCCCTCCTTATTTGAATAGTTGAAATGAAAAGCTCCTTTTTTACGAGCGGAAATTCTTTTATTAATAGAACGACATAAATCATTCATACAGGTGAGTTCCTCATAGGGTAATTCAATGTATGGATAATCAATCCAATTGATCTTTTGAATTTCTTCTTGATCACCTGAGGGTGGTGGCGGCCAATCATAGGTTTTAGTTTTTATTTCATATTTAAGATCTTTTCTCAGGATGTCGTAGGTATTTTTGAGAATACAGTCGAAAAGAGCCACTTCATACTTTCCATTGTCATCAAATTTGATGGTGGGGGAGAGTTTCGTCCAAAAATCACTTGTTCTATTCAAGTCATTGTAGAGAGGATCAGAAACATTGGACATGAAAGTCACATACGAGCTAGAAATCATTGGGCATTGTTAATATCTTCAGCACTGACCCAAGAATCAAAATCAGAGTTGTATCCTAGCCAGCGAACAAGCAACTGTCTCTGGCCCCTATGAGTACGACTCTTTAATATCTTTTCAATTTGATAAATTTCACTAGTGTTTCTAACTTTTTGCATTTCATATTCATAAAAACCGCTGAGAATCACATCATCTTTGGTATCTCGCAGTCGATATGTCGTGGGTTCGGTGTCAGGATTTTGGACACTTTAAAAAGTTCAGTGCTCCATAAATAATTCCCCTTTTCAAAAATATTGGTGGTTCTATTAATTCGAACAGTATCACCAACATTGAATTTCTTCTTCACATTTTTTTTTCTTTTTCACCATTGGAATATTGCTTTAGAAAAGCATCAAATGTATTTTCACTGCAATGCACTTCCCGAGGGCTTGAGTTGGACAGAGATCGATGGGGTCGATGGTTGTATATCCGCATGATTTTATCTAAATCCTGAATAAAAGCAGATGTATTTTTCAGTGGACAATATCTTGAAATTAATAGACGAATCGTTCTTATCAATCGTTCTGCCAATGCAGCCTTTATCGGGCTGTGACTATGATAAAGTGTTGTATTATATTTCAATAGAACCTTTTGCACATGGGGATTAACAAATTCGCTACCACGATCCGATTGAATTTTTCTATAGCAATCCTGTTCAAGAATACTTTCAATGGCCTGAGCAACTTCAACACCTCTCTTTGACCGTAATGGGATGGCAAAGGAATACTTACTTGTACTTGTGGCGGAAATCAGGCGTTTCCACCTCGACCGGCATCGATGATCTTGGAGACCTTCTTGGACCATGTTGAGCGATCTTTTGCCAGCTGCTCTGCAAAAGTAAGCCACTGAGTTGACCATCTGTGTCCGAACTTTCTGAATCCCCCGATAGGTTCAAGGTCTGATTTCGCCAGGTTCCACCAGTTTTTCCTCTGTCCTCCTTGGCGTCTCTTCCAGGAGCTAATAGGCTCGACTAGAAGTATTTGGCGAGGCAAGTATTCTGGCGGCTTCCGTAAAACATGGCCCAACCATTTCAAACGGCGTTCTTTAATAGTGAGCGCAACATCTCTCTGAATATTGCACATTCGACGTAGATCCGTGCCGGAGATACGGTCACGCAGCTGTATTCTGAGAATTCTTCGCAGACAGGTATGCTCAAACACCTTCAGCGTATTCTCATGCTGTAGTTTTACCGACCATGTTTCGCATCCGTAAAGGAGAACGGTGCGGACTAGTGCCATGTAGATTCGAACTTTCGTTCGGACACTGACTTCGCGGCGATTCCATAAGGGTTTCCGAAGGGAGGCAAAGACTGTCTGCGCTTTGTGTATTCTCTGTTGGATATCAGCGTCGGAGGATCCGTCAATACATATTTGGGAGCCTAAGTATGTGAAACAGTTGACTTTTTCCAGCTGAACTTGATTGACAGTTAGTGTGAATGGTCCTGTGTCGTGGTAAATAGCCATGAATTTCGTTTTCTCTGTGCTGACTTTCAAGCCGATCAGGTCTGCCCAGGCCACCACGTTGTCAAGCATGTTTTGAGCTTCTACAGGTTCTCACAGGAGGCCAACATCATCCGCATAATCGAGGTCAGTCAGTGAGAGATTCTGTCCGATCTGAACTCCTGGATAGGACGACAGTGCATTTTCAAGCACCCAATCGACGCAATAATTGAACAGGGTCGGAGAGAGGATACACCCTTGTTTTACTCCGAACTCAACCAGGAATTCTTCAGTTTCTTCACCATAGACTCGAACTCGGCTCACTGACGCGTCATAGTATGCCTTCATCAGTTCAACAAACTTCAGCGGCATTCCGTCATTCTCTAGGATCTTCCAAAGTTTCTGGCGAGTGACAGAGTCGAAGGCGGCAATGAAGTCCAGGAACATCAAGATTAGGGGTAGATTGTACCTTTCAAACTGCTGGATAATGAGGCGAAAAACGAAGATATTATCAGTACAGCCTCTACCTGGCCGAAAGCAGGCTTGATTTTCTCGGGTTCTTTCCTCCCTTGCCCCTTTGAAGCGGTTCAAGAGTATAATCCCGAATATTTTGACCGCAATGTCTATAAGACTTATTCCGCGGTAATTTTTGCATTCGGTTTTATCTCCTTTCTTATAGAAGGGGAGAATGACTGATGTCTTCCAATCTTTTGGGAAAGAATTGGTCCTCCACATTTCTTCGAGAATGCCATGGAGCTGTTCAGCAGTGACCTCAGGGCATTGTTTGTACACTTCCGGGGGGAGGCCGTCTTCACCTGGGGCTTTGTGGTTCTTCAGGGTCTTGATCGCTTTTAGTATTTCGGCTCTGGTCGGTGTATCCAGCTCGACGTCGTAGGGTTCTTTAGAAACGGCAGGTGGGAAAGCATCAGGGGCGGATGATGGGGATGGGTTTAGGAGGATCTGAAAGCGATCCTTCCATCTTGCTAAGCGTTCCTTCTGACAACTGATGATTTTTCCTGATCTGTCTTTGACTATTTCTGAGACAGCAGCTTTCTTACCAACGGACTCTTTCAGGATCTGGTAAAGCTTGCGGGTATCATGTGAGCATGCTGCTTTCTCTAACGACACGGTAGCATCTTCCCACATTTGGCGGCGGTCCAGACGAATGGAGCGTTTTACCTGTCTGCGCAGCTCTTTTGTTTCTTCTTTAGGGCCGCTCATCTTTAGTCTTCGCTCACCGACTATTGACAGGGTCCTAGCGGTAATCCAGTTCTGTCGTTTGATTTTTGCTCGCCCTAGGATCTCATAAGCAGTCTCTGTCATCACTGTTTTAAAGGTCTACCATCTCTTCTCGGGGGTTGGGTTTTCATCAGAACTGAGGGCGTCAAATCGGTTAGTCAGTTCCAAATTGAGGGCCTGCCAAACTTCTTTGTCTTGGAGCTTACCGATGTCGAATCCGGCCTTGGGTTTGTTTTTCCTCCGAGTTGCAAGACGTAGCAAAATTTTTGCAGCAACAAGCCTGTGGTCAGACCCAGACTGCGAGCCTGTGTCCGCGCCGTTGTAAGAGCGAGAGTCCTGTACGGAGCTTCTCCAGCGCTGGCGTACGAGAATGAAGTCTATTTGAGCCTTAGTGACACCGTCATTTGAATGCCAAGTTAAAAGGTGGCTAGGTTTGTGCTGAAATATGGTATTGGTGACAACAAGGTGGTCCATCAAGGCGTAGTTTAACAACCTTTGCCCATTCTCGCATCTGTGACCTTGTCCAAATTTTCCCAGGACTTGTCTTGTGGTTTGGTCAGAGGGACCAACTCTTGCGTTGAAGTCTCAAGCAACAATCAAGTAATCACGTGTGGCAAAAGAAGAAGACAGCTGCTGTAGCTCGCCGTAGAAATCATCCTTGGTCGTATCAGCAGCGTCACGGGTGGGGGCATAGGTAGAAATTATCGACACATTTGCGGGGTTTCCTTTTAGTCTGATTCTGGCAAGTCTACAGGAGACTGGTTCCCATTCTAGGAGAGCATTTCTGGTTCTTTGGTTCATGATGAAACCAACTCCGTGGAGTCCCGAATTATCCTCTACTCCGGAGTAGAAAAAATGGAATTGATGTAGTGTTTCAGGAGCTGTAATAACTATGGAGCCAGAACCTGAAATTCTGGTCTCGGATATGCAAAGTATGTCTATGTTGTACTTCTCCATCTCATGGACAAGAAAAACTTGCGTGGCTTCTTGTTTGACGGATCTTACATTCCAGTATCCCACATTTATTCTAGATTTTGCCTGTTTAATGACTGTAGTGGGTTTTCCTAGATTTATGGCATGAAAAGGATTTTTCGACTTCGCCGCCATATTCGAAGTCGCGTCGCTTGCCGGGAACGCCGTAGTATGGTTGGCTTGTTTACTTCTCGACATCCGCGCCAACACAGGGGCCGCGTCGCTTGCCGGGGACGCCGTAGCCGTTACAACTTTTCTTCTAGGTCTCAGATCCATCGATGTTTCTTGGGAATAGAGTTGACCGCAAGGTCCCCAGTCTTGCGGGTCACCCGGAGCGCGTTGGCCACCAAATCGCTCGGCGTGGAGCTCAGTGGTGTTTACACCCTTCCACCGCTTTGAGGTGCGCTGACGGATTTCCTCTGCTGCCCAGGGACGGAAGATCGAGCCTCATTGCATGTAACTACCATCACTGCCATGGAGGTATACAAGCTTAGCTTGACCTTTAATTCCCACCTGGAATCAGCAAGGGCTTCAGGAAGGGCATAGCGACTAAAGACACTGATTGCCACCAGAATATATTTTTATGGTGCATTGTGACACCGTTGAATTGCATCTAAAGTTAAAAGATCCGTTTGCAATATATGCAGAGGGAAAAGGCTTTAGTTTGTCGATATTGTTTGCCACGAAGCCTATGATTTCGATGCAGTGTGTAACTTGGTCCATTCTGTCGATACTCTTTCGCTTTTTTTAATGTACTGCCAGAAGCAACTTTAGAAAGGGTTTTGGGGGAACTTAAACTTCCCGCTTCACCAATATTTTCATAGACATGTTTCAGAACTTCAACCATTTTGAACGCAAACACGTAGTGTAATGTCCCCTCCCCTTTTGCACACTGGAGGGTGAATCAATCCGTCTTCGCTTTTGACTAGCAACCACAGGTGGTATAAAATCATTGCCGCTGCTGCTGCTGCTAGTATTTTCCAATATTCAATCTTCTTCTTTTTTAAATGGTGTTGGTGTTGCCGTTGTTCGAGGACTATATTCTCTTAGTTTCTTTAGAATTTGCTTATTGCCAATAAGATTTTTGGGAAAGTTTGATGCACTTAGAAAGGTGTATAGATTATTGTCAAAGGATAAAAGTCCTTTACGATTCGTCACCATATCACAAATTAAATCAACTAGATTATAACTTTTTCCCTGAACTATAATTCGTTTCCCTGTGCTGTCAACTTGAACTTGATGTTCATCACCAGTTTCCAAAATGAGATAAGATAATACTCTTTTACTCTGTTCACGATAGGTTACTGGCAATAGGTTTCCAATTTTCAATACAATTGAATTCAATTCCTTCTCCTTTGATTACACTGCTGCTGCAGAATCTTGAGGAGATGTTTCCTGTTTGGAGGGATCGGTGACGGTGACAGTGGCGGGTCTCTCACGATAAGGTCTATGTTTGTCCACGTGTCGCAATGCAGTAAAAGCAGTTTTTGTCATCAGCAATATTCTCATCATTAATGAATTTGCTCAAATGACAAGTTCAAATGGTGTCAATTTATAGGATTTAGCCATTCTCTAGAGAAAACTGTTTACAAGTCCTGCAATTATTGGCAGTAAAAGTTTGAAAAGCTACCGCCCGCTTGAAGGAGGCGTTTTCTTTTAAAAAATTTGCCCTTGTTTTTGCAAGCCAAGGCGCGTACAGTGGAACGATGTTGCTTTGTCTGTTGTCTAACACCTTCTGACAGTTGAACATTGCCCTCGGGTAAATTTAAACAATAAGTTCAGATATAAGTTCAATAAATAAGTTCAGATATTAGATTAATGAAATCATTGTCAACACCGTGTTTAGGTATAGCCTTCCTGAGTGGAGGTTTTGAAGTGCTTAAAACGGAAAATAAATGCCGTTGTTCATGTAGTTTCTTCAGTGCCATAATGGCAACTAATAGCCTTTTCTACTGTTCACCAGAAGATATACTGTAATTTCTTTGTCGAAAATGTCGGTGACTACACGTAGATCCTCGGGTGTACTCTGATTAAGATCTAGAAAAATGTAGCCGTAGGGCTTATTTGTCGCCTGAGTGTACGCTGACAGCAGAAATTTAGAGGCGCTGGGGTATATTTGCTTATTGAGAGTTATTAGTGAGCTAGAATCACGAACAACTCGATAGATAATATAGATGGTGCAATTCAAAGCAAGGATTCGCATACATTTGCTCTGATGAAACAGATTGTGTAGAACTAGGGTTATGGAAATCTGTTCATGATGAGAGCGAACAGTGAACAGCTGTAGCATTTCCTGTGAGAACTATTCAATGGACTCAGCCAAATCATCAATAATCAACCACGAGTTTGGTTCAATACTATTGAAAACACCAAGTCCCCGTATGAATTGTATTGGTATGGGTGTGGCAATAGCTTTTATTTGATCATAGGACTCTGGCCAAATACTTTTGCAATAATAAATTTTCTTTGGTTTTTCCAACAACATTTTCTGACAATTTTGAATAGTTTTAGCTAAAAGTGTTGTTTTCCCCGACATTGATGGACCACACAGAAACGATCTGAATGGTGTTTTAAATTGATACATGCTGCTGCTGCTGCTGACAACAGTCGGACTACAACTAACTGTAAATCATACGTGTCCAATGAATAAGTAGTAGTAATAATTTTCCCATAGATCTATCTAGTAGGTTAACAAGAACAACCAAAGCAATACTTCATGGTCATTTATTTGACATGAAAACTCTATTTGTTCAACATGAACAACATAAGAATGACACTTGTTCAACAAGAACAAAAAAAAAATGACAATTGTTCAAACATGAAAACTCTATTTGTTCAACATGAACAACGATAAAAAACACTTTATGTACAACATTTATTATAAGAAAAACACTTCTGTTCAAACATGAACAACAACAACACTTATTGTCATTAGAAAACACTTTTTGTCCAGCATCACTTTTTGTACATTAGCACACTTTTTGTACATTAGCACACACACACACACTATTGTACAACACTTAACACGAACTTGGAATATGAACTTTAAAAAAATAGAACAGTTGAACATTATGAATTTAATACCCTCCACCCTCCGGGAGCTGCGGTGCCGAAGGCCGGCCGCTGGCGGGACCCCCCCCCCCCCCCCTCCCCGTGAGCCGCGGGGTCGAAGGCCGGCCACGGGTTGGACCCTCCATCCCCCGGGATCGAAAAAGTACAATAGTCGTCGTCACTGCTGCTGCTACAGGTTAGTTTGGGTCAGTGGTTGGGTTAAGGTTGTTAGGTTGGGTTAGTTAATTTATGAAAGGTTAGTGGTTAGTGGTTAGGTTGGGTTAGTAGTTAGGTTAATTTATCCAGACTAAGTTGATTGCGATAGTCTATGCATTCAACTCGGTCTGAAATACGGTAGTGGCCATGTGGCAGTACACTTACACCATTCTCGAGCAAATACACTTTGTCGGATATACACGACATTGCATTCTTTTCCACCCTTACAGCATAATTTTTATACTGTAGAGAGCGAATTGCAATCACTTGTGCTCTCTGCACTAGGCTACTTTCTACACAGTCTCTGTACACGCTCGTGTTGAAACTGCTCTTTACAAATTGTGTAGGCACCCCTTTACACGCCTGCTTTACATCCCCATTATGTGTTTCTACGCAATAAACTTTAGGACCCGGGAACACCTCCCTGGATATCAAATCACTCCCCGTCTCTGATTTTAACATTAGTAGTTGGTTGGGGGGTTGACGTTTCACCAACTCGGGGTAGAGGGACGGATTCCAGTGGGTGAAATCCATCCGCGAGCTGATGTGTTCCCCATTTTCTAAATCCCTAAATAAATCCTCGGTTTTTACCTTTAACAGCAGAGAATCTGTATCCCCATAGTAAACTTGAACCTCCCCCTCCCGTGGCCATTGCACCTTGCACACATTGTAAAAAAACGACAACATGAGCTTTTTGGAAATTTCAAGTGCTGAACTACCTCCTGCTGTATTCTTGTTCAGTACCACATTTCTCTTTTTCCTGTGTAGAAGAAACATGCCAGCCTCTATGCTCGTGAACGTTGTAAAATTTGGGTCGGCAATAATCTGTCCACACTCTTGGGGGCTGGTTACGACGTCGATACGAGATCTGTTCCGTACGCTTTCACACATTTTGCCAAACGCTGAATTTAGAATGAGTTTGTACATTTCCTTCTCTACTTTAATGTTTGCCCGAGAGCGTTTATCAACAAAAGTGTCGATAAACGTCTTCAAATAGGGTTTCTGATTGAATTGCAGGACCCTATATATTTTGGTGATCTTGAAGCCATTGTTCACCATCCAGTGCAAAAGCACATGGTGAACAATGATATTCTTCTTAGGGTCCAGATCTGCAATCAGTTTTTGCTTATAGGGGGTTCAGAGCTTCCTCATATCCTCAACCAATGATTGATTGTAGGGGCTCAGCTAGTCCCTGCTCACTGGTCGATTGATACAGGGAAAAACAAAATCTCTGACTTAATCATGAAGCACCAATAGAATGTGCCCGTCAATTTCAAAGAACCATCCTTGTGGCCCAATGTCCTCGCCGGTGGTAATGTCGGGGAACTCACAAGGATTCTCAAGCCATTGATAGTTCCCACACGGCAAAGATTAGTGAGACGTTGCCGAGGGGTACAATGAGTTCATGTCTAAGAACACTGCATTTGACTTTGCACCGGTGTTGCTGTTTTGTCCGTTTGGATCGGTTGTCAAGACGCGATCCCCATGAAAAACATACCCTCCCTTCATTGATATTTCTACAAAAAGGTATTGATCCACGTCGATGATTAGACCTATTTCCTCCCTACTAATTTTTAAAATCAAGTCCATCACCAAATGTGGTGTGGAAAAATAATAGCCTATATCTAGTTCGAAATCTGAATAGATTTGGTCTGTGTTCTTGTAGACTATGTCAAACAGAGTTAAAACGTCACTGGCCAAGTACAGTCTACAATAATCCCACCCATTTTTACAATTCCCCTTAGACCACACCTTCTTGGCAAACTCATATTCCTCGGCTGTGCATTCACTCTTGGTGAGTGAATTATAGAAAGCTTCAATTGGAGGTAGTTTCACCTCGCTTAAGCGAGCGCCAGAACAGTAATAGTCGTATGCATATACACCTTTACAGGTCAATAGGTCATACATTTCACTGTCTGGAAAGTGCTGTTTAAGCAAAGGAAAACTATCATAATTGTCGCTTTTCTGCACTTGAATCAATTGACTCAATGCCTTGGGAAAAAAACTAAAGGAATCTAAAAACCTGATTTTATTCCAGTAAATATGCCCATTATTTACTACCTGCCATTTCAACTCGAGAAGCACCAACTTCTCTGCCGATTTGGGAATGATATTATAGGTAAATGAATTATTTACCCATTGACTATCTACTCCCCCTCCCTCCCTGTGCATACGTGCCAGTGCCGGTAAAATAAATTTTAAATCATAATTTGAATTATGAATAAAAACTGGAATAAAAAACTGCTGGCTAACGTTTATGTTACACGATTGATGCGCTACCCCTCTAAAATTACTACCCCCAGAGGATATTTCCTGCCACAACTGATTGTGGTCTCTGACTTTACCCTTCCCCCTCTTTTCCCTTTAGTCCCCTTATCCCCCTCTTCAAACTCCCCCTTACAAACCCAGCATATTTTTTGATTTTTAATCGCGAGACGATCCTCTGCAGACAACACCATAGAGTAATGCGTATTTCTCAAATGAGAAATAGTGCCATCAGCTGTGCCAATTAATTTAGTCAGTGCCTTGATCATGCACTCTCCCTCATCCAGTATTTTTACTATTTCTAACAACTGCATGGTGTTAGAACTGTCTCTTTGTGCGTGGGCGTAGGACACTGCAATAGCTTAATGTTCTTTGATTCGGTTTGGAAATTGAGGATCGTTCACTTCCACCTGCTTCGATTCACAACCCAACGATATTTTGTTGCTCTGGAGGAGGGTGTTTTGGAAATTTTTAAAGCGTAAAATGGCCCTATCCCCACAGACCGTTTCCACTGACTGGTAGCCATGCCGTCTACAGTGCTTCGTATGATCCCGTAATTTTATATCGCTACGGAATCGAGACAGACATGTCGGACAGTAGAAACATACCCCCCTTTTCTGACCCTCCCCCAGAACTCTACTAATGTCTGTTATCGGGTTAAAATGGACAATTGAATTGGCTAGGTCACTAGATGGTGGTGTGTACAACAGCCAAACCCAGTGTTTAACCAATTCAATCGACGGAGCTCTTACTGGGAACACCACCCCCTTCTTTTTTGAACGAACCCAATCTTCAATTTCAGTCTCATACTGAACCACAATAACGCCGATATTTAAATGGGCATTGGCCCTTTCAAAAATATCAATATACCTGAGCGTTACAGGGTATTTTCCCTCTGAAAAAGAAGAGAAAAAACTTAGTATTGAATTAATTTTCCCCTTTTTCAGAGAATGAAAATTAGTACCCCCCCCCCCTAACCTAACCATAATTTGGTCTAGAAAGCATTTATCACAATGAAGTCCCCCTCCCCCCTTTTCAGCAAAGCAAAAAGTAAAATTTACGAAAAATTTTTACCAGGTTGAGAAAAAATTAAATACACAACTTGTGAGAAAACAGAACTCGAAAAGCATAGAAATCCTATTTTTGTCATTTAGAAAAAAAAACTATCATTATTCTTTAGGGCCAAAAGCTGCATCAAAACAAATACAATGATTTAAAATCTAGATCTCAAAATAGCCAACCATAAATATGATATAATTAAAAGCTAACTAAACACTAAACTTGAGTGTTGCGTGTCGGAATGGCCACAGTAGTTTTCTTGTCAAAGGGTGTACATGTCTGCACAATGAATCCATCCCCTTACTTTTCGCTTTACAATGAAGGAGTTAGAAGCGAGGCATTGCAACCCTACCCCCCCCCCCCCCCCCATATAAAAACTGAGTACTCAAAATTTAAAATGAATATTACATGAAACTGACATCCATCCCCCTCTTAACAATTCCACCCCCCCCTGTTTTTACAGAAGAAAACCCCTCTCCCTTTTCAGTAAAGCAAAAGTCAAATTTGCGATGAAGAAGCTATGATATTAATTTGATCAAAAGTATCATTTTTTTCTGTGAAACCTTTTGGTTAAGCCGATAACGTAAGGATTATGAGGCCGTATGTACTTTAAAAGGGTGACTGTAATTATCACCTGTTTAAATCATTGCGAAAATATTTAAGTCAAGTTAGCGGCGGCTTAAATGGAAACGGTATATTAATAGCTAAGTGTTTACAGAAGTTGGCTGTCAAAGGAAGAGTTCAAAGCAGAATTATTTCCAATGAAAGAATTAAAATCGTAGACAGTGGGGGAAATGAATTGTAAAAAAAACGTATTTTACGCTTTCTAGCGAGTATAAAGATAGCATAGTGATTTTTTGTATTGTGGGGGGGGGGTAATTGAATTTACTGGATGGACTACTATGTAAAATGATTTTATTTGAAAATAAAGAATGAAAATGTACTAAACAGAACTCACATTGTTAATCGATGTATCCAAGGCTTCTAGCTCATCAATAATATTCATTGTTATATCCTTAGTGTCTTGGAACTATATGATAATTTAATCACAACGCATGTCCGTTATATATGAAATCTCAAGGGCAAATTGCGATGTAATGGGGGAAACCATATGTAAGCGAGTCTCTGATTAGCTTAGAAGGAGATGTAACCGACTCTCTGATTGGCTTAGAAGGAGGCTTGTACTTCCTGTTTCCTATCCCTGGATCAAAAAATTCTCCCTAGCGTACACCTGGACCAACAACAACAACAAATCAATTGACCTTTGAAATTTAGTTCCCCTAGTCGAGTCCTGAATCAATACATTCCCCCTAGCGTACACCTGGACAAAAAACAACAACAACAACAAATAAATCGACCTTGAAAATACATCAAAGTGAGAAAAATCCTATTTTTTCATTCTCAGGGACAAAAACCATAAAAAAATCCATAAATTGCTGTACTCGTCGGAGATATTATGTAATCAATTGACAAAAACCATAAAAACATGCATAAATTGCTGTTGACAACCATGAAACATCTTTCAATTGTTGTTGACATCCAAGAAACATCCATCAAAGTGAGAAAAATCCTGTTTTTTTAAGTGATAAAAATCCTGTTTTTTCATTCTCAGGGACAAAAACCATAAAAACATCCATAAATTGCTGTACTCGTCGGAGATATTATGTAATCAATTGACAAAAACCATAAAAACATGCATAAATTGCTGTTGACAACCATGAAACATCCTTCAATTGTTGTTGACATCCAAGAAACATCCATCAGAGTGAGAAAAATCCTGTTTTTTCAAGTGAGAAAAATCCTGTTTTTTAATTCTCAGGGACAAAAACCATAAATTATGTCCCGTCAGCGTTAGACTAAATTGTAGATGGCAGCAGGGGTGAGGGGTGGAAGTCATTATGCCCTCCCTACTAGAAACTTCAAAAAAGGCTCATTCGATTGAAAATTCAAAGAGATACTGCCCTTTTTAATAGTCGAAAGTGATTGGAGGGTAACTAGTCCCCCCCAAACCCATAATTCCCCCAAACACGTCCAATCAAAATTTTGAGATCGCCATTTTATTCGGCGTAGTTGATTTTCAGATAGAAAATATTTTTTTGAGGAGGACAATCCCCCACAACCCTCAAGGCAAGGGTTTTAAGTTATGCCCTGGGGGTATATAAGGTTTCTATAGAAGGTGTTGTCGTAGAAAATTCAAAAAAAACTCATTGGATTGGAAATTCAAAGGGTTAGTGCCCTTTTTAATAGTCGAAAGTGATTGGAGGGCAACTAGTCCCCCCCAAGCCCATCATTCCCCCAAACACATCCAATCAAAATTTTGAGATAGCCATTTTGTTCAGCGTAGTTGATTTCCAGATAGAAAATATGTTTTTGAAGAGGACACTCCCCCACAACCCTTAGGGCAAGGGTTTTAAGTTATGCCCTGGGGGCATATAAGGTTTTTGTAGAAGGTGTTGTCGTAGAAACCTCAAAAAAGGCTCATTCGATTGGAAATTCAGAGGGCTAATGCCCTTTTTTAATAGTCGAAAGTGATTTGAGGGCAACTAACCCCCTCTCACTCCCACCTTTTCCCTAAACACATCCAATCAAAATTTTGAGACAGCCATTTTATCAAACGTAGTTTTAAGGTCTGGAAATTAGGTCTTTGAGGATGACAAATCCCCCACAGCCCTCAGGGCAAGGGTTGTAATTTAAGGATTTTCCGAATCCTTCATATTATTTTTTATTGAAGGCATACTCGTATAAACTTTAGAGAGGGCTCATTTGATTTGAAATGGAAAGTTCTTGTTCACTTTTTAAGAGTCGAAAGAGATTAGAGGGCAAATAGCCCCCCCCTCCTCCACGCCCTAAATGCATCAGATAAAAATTTTGTTAAAAATAGTTGAAAGTATAAGTAACAAAGCTTTGGCGTCGACAAAACCCCCCATTGCTTATTTTTATTCATTGTTTAAAAAAAATAGAGTTGTGAGAAAGTCAAACTTTAGCGTAAAGAGTGAGGCGTTGAGAAGGGGACAGCCCCTTTCATATACAGAATTATTTCTGTTCGTTTTAAGTTTTAAGGTCGTTCCTTACTTTCAGTTAAAAAAACTTGTTTTTTTTATTTAATTTTTGAACGTTTTTGAATTAATACAGGTTTTGATTTTGGCTCACCGTACATGAATAATTAAAAAAAAATTGAATATTAATTTTACTTTTATTTGGTTAAATGGATGTCTCGAAACCTGTTTAATTTTATTAACGATTGTTTTTATCAGTAATAAATATACATAACTTACGAACTAACTTACGTAATGAACCTCTATATTCTTATATTTTTAATACGTATATTAGAGGGTTCGCTCCCTAGTCAATACCTTGCTCTTTAAGCTAAAGTTTGAATTTTGTTCCAATTCTTTAAAAATGACCTCTTAATCACAAATGCCGTTAATAAGAATAAATAGCTCTTATGAAAGTACAAAATAATCTTTGGCTTAAAGAGCGAGATATTGACTAGGGCATGAACCCAATCATATACGTAATGTTTTCTGTCGTTTTAAGTTTTAATGTTGCTCCTTACTTTCAGTTAAAAAACTTATTTTTTTATATATATAATTTCTGATCTTTATTTAAATAATGCTGGGAAATCCTGCACCCCCTTCATAGCAATGTCCCTTCTCCCATGAAAACTTCCTTCATGATAAAATCCTCCCACATAACCCCCGACCCACTTCTCCCCCAATACCAGAAAAAATTCCCTCTGAAAACGTCTGTATACTTCCCAATAACCAATACTATATGTTAACATTGGGTAAAGTTCATAACTTTCAGCCCTCCCCCCGGGGACTTCGGGGGATTAAGTCATCCTAAAAGACATAGTTATATTTTCGACCATGCTGAACAAAATGGTTATCTCAAAATTTTGATCGGGTGACTTTGGGAAAAAATGAGCGTGGGTGGGGGCCAAGTTGCACTATATATTTTTTGGTCACTTAAAAAGGGCACTAGAACTTTTAATTTCCGTTCGAATGAGCCCTCCCACGATATTCTAGGACCACTGGGTCGATACGATCACCCTTGGGGAAAAAAAACAAACAAATAAACACGCATCCGTGATCTTTCTTCTGGCAATAAATGCAAAATTCCACATTTTTGTAGATAGGAGCTTGAAATCTCCGCAGTAGGGTTCTCTGATACGCTGAATATGATGGTATGATTTTCATTAAGGTTCTATAACTTTTTTGGGGTCTTTCGCCCTTTTTTCGAAAATCAGCCAAATTTTCTCAGGCGCGTAACTTTTGATTTTAAACTTATATATTTGAAATCAGCATTAAAATTTGATTCTTTTGATGTATCTATTGGTATCAAAATTCCGTTTTCTACAGTTTCGGTTACGATTGAGCCGGGTCGCTCCTTACTTATAGTTCGTTACCACGAACTGTTTGATATTTACCAGTATTTACCTGCATTACTTCTTGAAATTATACACGTATGCTTACCTAAGTATAAAAAAAAAGTTTTGTGTACCTGAGTTTTCAAAACACGTAGTCTGAGGTATCTCAGAGAAGCCTTGAGGAGGCATCAAGTTGAAACTTTCAAGAGGTGATGAAAAGGAAGAGTTGAGGGTGCTTAAAATTTTCAGCTTGGGGTTCTAATGGGGGTAAAAAAAATACTCCAGTCCACCTAAATATATTTGATGTATAGGCCTCTGTTTGAATTTGACTTCATGCAGAGTCAGGCAGCTAGACAAATTTTAACACAAAATGCTTTGTCAGGCTATTAAAAAAAATAGAAATATCTGCTCTGTTTCAAGCATGTTGCTTTGGAAAAAAAAAAATTGAAATTCCGAAAAGTGTTTGGGGGCTAATTTGACTTCTAATTTTAACTTGGGTGTAGGGATAAATCGAAAGATACTACTTGGAAGATCGCTCCACTAAGCCAACTGAAGGTTGCTGGGGATTATTTGGCCATAATTTCCAAAGAAAGAATTTTGTCGTTCCGCTTGAATATGTTCTTACGAGCTCAATAGCCAATACAAGATATTAACCAGGTTGAAGAATATTTGGTAGAACCAGGCATTTAACCACATTCAAACTAACCAGAATTACTACTATTATTGACAAACACCATGGGATGGAGAAATGAGTGCAAGAGAACCACGCATCTATTGATTGAGTGTCCCTAGTTGACTGTACATTGTGAATTAGGTATCTCGCTGGGAATGCTTCCATTTGCGAGTACTTCTCCGTCATGCGATGGAAGCAACAAGTTTGGAAGATATCCTAGCGTGAACAGCTTTCATCATACTACGCAGTCACCTAAATAAACGTAACCTTTGAAGTAGTAGCATCAGCAGCAGTAGTACCAGTAGAAGTAGGAGTAGTAATAGTAGTAGTAGTAGTATGCATATAGGGGATTTTTACTTTGTTCAAGATTCTCCTAAACGGGCCCTGAAAGTTTCAGCTAATCACACTTCCCTGTCTCTGAAATGTTGTATATGCACTCTTTTGTCGACTTACATGCGCTTAGCCGGTTTTGGTTTAGTTCAACATGCCCCTCAACATTATCTGAAAGAGTCACCCTTATAACCTTAGTCTTAGTATAAATAGTTGTTAAAGTAGTAGGAGCAGTAGCAGTATAAATATAGTAGTAGTAACAGCAGTACACAGATGATGCCTTTTGGACCCCCCCCCCCTAAGCATGCTCTGAAGATTCCACTTAATACTCCAAGCTGTTATTTCGATATTGCTGATACGTCTTTTTGACGACCTTAGTGCAAATAACATGTTTTGATTTAGTTCCACATCTCCGTGAGTATTCCATGAAAGTTTCATTTTATTACCCTTAGCCTCAGTTGCAGTACTAGCAGTCGCAGTATTAGTGGTAGTTTTTGTAGTAGTAGTAGTAGTTGCAGTAGAAGTAGTAGTAGTAGTAGTAGTAGTAGTAGTAGCAGTAGTAGTAGTAGCAGTAGTAGTAGTAGTAGTAGTAGTAGTAGTAGTAGTAGTAGCAGTAGTAGTAGTGGTAGCAGTAGTAGTAGCAGTAGTAAGTAGAATGGCCCCTATTGATACAGAACGAACCACGTGGTTTATGGTTTTCTCACTGAGAATGAAAAAACAGGAATTTTCTCACTTGGAAAAACAGGAACTTTGTCACATTTATGGTTGTTTTCATAGCCGGTTATGTGTGTTGATCGATTTATTTGATGTTTTTATGGATTTTGTCAGTGAGAATTTGAAAAACAGAAACTTTGTCCCGTTCATGGATTATTGAGTCTAATGGGGGCAGGTCAATGACACTTCCTTCTTGTTGTTGCCCGATGCAAATGTTATGATCCAGAAATAGTATTTGTTGTTGTTGCTCGAGGTGAGTGTCATGGTGTCCAGAAATAGTATCTGTTGTTGTTGCTCGAGGCGAATGTCATGGTGTCCAGAAATAGTATTTGTTGTTGTTGCTCTAGGCAAATGTTATGAGTTTCCTGGAAAACAGTTAGATCACGTGTTTCCTTCTCAGCCAATCAGCGAGTCGGTTACATCCTCCTTCTCAGCCAATCAGAGGGCTTGTTACATATGGTTTTCCCCGTTACATAACAATTCGCCCTTGAGATTTCGTATATAACGGACATGCAATGTGATTAAATTATCAGAAAGTATTTTGACACAATTGAAGCAACAATGAATGTTATTGATGAACTTGAAGCCTTGGCAGCCGCAATTAGCAATGTAAGTGCATTTTTATTTTCAAACGAATTTTCCTTGGACATCCTCCAGTATATTCAGCTAAAACGTAAATATATTCCTTTACCCCAAACCCCCCCCCCCCC
>JAQQPU010017673.1:0-18381 GCA_029168905.1 Artemia sp. Kazakhstan ARC1039
AAAAAAATTCTAGCACCCTTGCAAAGAGTCAAAAGTGATTTGGAAAAGCCAGCCCCCTCCCATGCTTTTTTCAGGGCTTGTGGAGGGGATTTTGAATAAATCAAAAGACCCTATTTGCATCCAGGTTGGCATAAGGGTGTATCTGTAATATCTTAGGAACATACAGGAGTATTTAATTGGAGCTTCCAAAGCATTTTTGAGACACTAGGCGCCCATGATGCCAAAGTGATGGATCTGCAATATCATTGAAACAGCCAAGGGTATTAAGCTGAAACTCTTAGGGTATGATAAAGTAAATCAACACACACTATGCGCGTCTAGTTTGTTGAAAGGGCATATCTGTAATATCCCAGAAATGGCTGAGGGTATTAAATTGAAACATACAAAAAATGTTGGAAGTGGTATTAAACTAAATCAAAAGACGTTACATGCCTCCAGGCTGTCAAAAAGACGTATTTGAAATATTTCAAGAATGGGTAATGATATTAAGTTAAAATTTTTGAGGAAAGTTGTGAGGTATTTTAAACTAAAACAAAATAGAGAGTGTATATTCAGGCTATTTAAAGGGTGTATCTACAATAAACGGTTAAAGATGTTTAGTTGAAGCTTTTAGGGGATTTTGAACTAAATCATAAGTCACTGTGTGCGTCCAGGCTGTTTTCTGTAAGGGCTAGTCTTCTGTCATCCTACAAACATAAAGATTTATCACCGATTGGTATATTTGCACTAGTTTTATAGATGTATGTTAAATAGTCTGTGAAGTAATAATTTTGTTTTTTCCTTGTTCTAACTTCACTCTTTACTTCCCTCAGAAAAACTTTGTTTTTTTAATTTAATATGTGCCTGTTTTTAATTTAGATTTAATGTAGTAGCAACACTTCAATCGTCATTTTTCCCAGGGGGGGGGCAACCGTTTAAAAAAATTATGTTTAGTAGTACTTAAGAAGTATCTCCAGGCGAGTAGCTTCGACACAAAAGCTTAACTAAGCAGGCAGCTTTGCGTATCTTGACATACTTGTGGCAAATTTTACTAGCTTGACAGAACGTCTGCTGGGAGGATGATTGTCGTATCTGACTTGAGCCGAGTTTCAAGAAAAACGCAATTGAAGTTTGAAACGCGATATTCTTTTATTTAATGACGAAACCGGGATTTTTTTTATCTCGATTGTAGTCACACTCAAGGGCTACAACCAGGGTGAAATTTTGTTCACCTGGAGCTACTGGATATTCAGATATTGCTTATTGAAAAACAGATACGACCAAACGCTCGCGGATATTTCTTTTTACGGAAAACCAATACAACAATTTTGCTCTGAAAACTAGCAGCGTAAATGTCTTATCTCTTAGGAACTCAGTTTTGTAATCTTTAAGTTTTAATCATTTTCGAATATAAAAGCATAAGAAAAATTCACTACTACTTCGGGTACAAAGAAACATTGTTCCAATGAAGCTGGACCTACTTTTATTATTTTTATCGAAAAATGCTTTGTAGTATGCTTGGTCCTCCAGCAGCATGAACTTTAGGACGCTTTTCACGTCCTTGATCTTATCCTCTGGCAAGGAAAAGAGCCTAGGGAGTGGGTCTGGCTCAAGTAACTCCTAAATTACTGTAACTTTGGAGACTCCTCTTCCTTTTTCAAATACTGCAGCCTCGGGTGCAATCTTCACCAGTTCATGTGAGGCAGAGCCAAAATTCTCCTTATAATACTCTCTTTTGTGCTTAGGTGAAACAAATCTCAGTTCCTTGACTTTTGTGAAGGAAACTTTCGAATATTCTTTGTATTCTTTGGAGCAGCTCTGAAAATCTAAGAAGTCAGAACTTTTCATTTGGATCACAATGTATGGTTTCTTTTTCCTAGCTTTAATCATAAGTCGAGTGAGGGTCAGAGATGAATGAATTTCAAACTTAGCAAAGTAATGGTCTGAATTTCAAACTTAGCAAAGTAATGGTCGACGGCACTATAGACAGCGTCCACTTTATGGATCGAAGAGTGTCCTGGCTTGCAAAACTTCATTATAATGGACTGAACATGGGGGAACTTTTTCAAAGTATCCTGCATTTGGTAGCTCATGATACTGTTCCTGTTTTGCGGGACACAGGAGTCAGACCACGTTATAAGCTCTTTGATATTTGGATGCCCTGAAAAAAAGTTTGACAATTAAGACGCCACTGCACTTGCAATGTCATTTCCGGTCCGCCCTCCTATCAACTCCGACCAGAGAGCACAATAGACCATTTTCGTCTGTTTACTTGGATTTGGTTCAGAACTGTCCTTGTAATGCAGCACAGCAGTCAAGTTATAAGTATTGATCCTGCTTTTGTAAAAGAAACAAGATGCATTCCCTCTTGGCAATGCAAATGCATTTTCTAGATCAAAACAGAGGGCTATCTTGGTAAGCAATCTATCCATATCTCTTTTTACTTTGGTTTCTGCATTTGACCTTTCATTGTTTTCAAAAATAGCTCGTTTTTCTTCAGATACTGTAGTTCCATTCCGGCGTACAACATCAAATTCTTCGCACAAATCGCACCTGTCATTTTTTGGTGTGTAGAACGACAAGTTAAATTCCGTATTGAACACTTTCCTGTATACAGTTTCTGAGGCACTCTTGTGGCCCTCATCTTCGCACTTTTCGCAATATACGCTATACACCCAAGCCATGTTCAAGTTAGACTCCAAATATTGTTTGGAAGTCTCAGCCCTTCGATAGTGGGACTCGACGTTTGGAAAGGAGTTAATGTGGTTACGTATGAAGTCAATATCTTCCTCTGATGTTTTGTTTTTGGGGATCTTCTTCCTTGGAGGCGTGGGCGTTCCGCAGATAGTCTTCTCTTGCTAATCTATTCTTGCTAATCAATAAAAGCCACTGTAACATATAAAAAAAAACAGGGCTTAACGGAGCTATTGAATAAATTTCATAAGAAGAAATAATCAATTTCCAAGTCTGGTATCACCTGCTATAACACCAATAGTGAAGGATATATAATCTTAAATTGTATATTACAATTTAAAATTGTATTAAATTGTGTAGAAATATGCTTTAGTATTACTCGAACTGGAGAACAAATAACCATAATATGAACTCTGGAAATCCAGTTACTCTCTCTATACAACGGAGAATTTTAAGTTATGACACATATTCTAAAAATAGTTTATATTCCTAATACTATCAAGATAGCTTCACTTTGAATTTATCTACAATGCTTCATAAAATGTCCCTAAATGCTTTATTTTTATATTGTAAAGTGTCCTTAAATTTAAAATTAAAGGGTTCACTTTCATTGTACCGAAACTCCTATATCACCAGTTGGTTTATTTGCACAAAGGATATTGAGTAGCTTGAAAGAAAATAAGAGTGACTAGGATCAATTTTGCTGAATCAAATGACTTGACAATCGGTAACACTTAATTCAAGAAACCATGCCTCAGCCCATTGACCGAGAAGTCCAAGATTATTTTGTAGAAGAAATGAATTATTGTAATAAAGGAATTTTGTTCGCTTTCATTATATTTGATGTTAACTGGCCGCTTTGAAAGAAGTTTACGAAGCGTCTTTTGTTTAACAACAAAAGTCGTAAAAAAAACTAGTTTCTGGCATTTTAAGATGGACATATTATGGACATGCACCAAAGAGTTTATAAAGGACATACACCAAAGAGTTTGTATTTTATATCTCTATAACATGCACCGAAAAGTCGGCTACATTGGTTGGTAGTGTTATTCTCTTATATCCAGGGTTGCCACCGTCCGAGATTAATCCCGGTATTCCGGTATTTTTTTTTTTTTGCAGCCCTGGATTTTTTTGTGTCCGGGTTTTTCAGGATTTTTTGTAAAAAAAGGGTTTTTTTTTATAAAAACCGAGATTTTTGATTAAAAAAAGATTTTCAACGGTTGTGGCTGATAGTCTATTAATTTTTTCTGCACGGTATCACGAATATTCTCTGTTTTTTTTGTTTCCTCTGGATTTGCGCTATTAGTCTATTACACTGGGGCAACGATTTTTTGTTTGGGATTAGATTTTTGAAAATTCGACTCCAATGTAACGACAAGTGGCAAATTCAGAACAAAAACATTCACTTGAGTTGTTGACATCATTTTTGAGAGCCTCGAATGTATTCAGAAACCTAGGGAAGCGGAAGCAATAAATACCATCGAAAAACTTGTTATGCTCAGCTCCAGTGTCTTTTTAGTTCGGTGTTTTGCAGATGAAGCTTCGCGAAAAATTAGTTTTATAAAGTCATGACCAAATGATTGCCAGCATTCTATGATTTTCTTAGGTTGTAGCAAGTTTCAATAGTTTAGGTTAATATACATAGTCGTACATTTGTGCTTTTTAAAGAACGTACATTGGTTCAAAAGATCACTCTGATCATTATCAACGTATTCCCCAGATTTTTCTAATATTTTTAGACACTTTCATGCTCATAATATTCCACTCAGTATTTAAGTTCCAAACTTTGAAGATCGCAGATGAGTATCCAGATAAACTAAGAAAAATTGAAAATGTTTATCTGGATTACGTTCTCTAAGAAGACTTAATGTTTATACGTGGGCTAACCGAGCTTAGTTTGATTCACTGAAGCTCATTTGTCCAATTTCTTAGGGTTGTCATTTGAGCTATGATACCGAAATGATTACTGAATCGCACCAATAAATACCTGAGAAACTAGTTTTTTTTTTTTTTAGTTGGTTGCTTTACTTAGCCTTTTTTACTAATAACTCGGTAGTAACAGTTTTTTTTCTGACTGTTGCCTTATAGTTTTCTATTCAAATACCCAAGGGCCAGGTTTAATACCAAGGAAGTTGGATTCAAAATATCCAGATTCAGGAAAAAGGGGTCCGTTTTTCTTCCGGATTTGTTCGTGTGAAAGCAGCAGATTCCTTTTTTTTTATACAATGAAGAATCCGTGGACTGAATGTTTGAATGATATCGTTTGGATTTTTCTCTGATTTTTGTACTTTTGGAATCCAGGTTTTCTGGGTAGTGAAGTCAGGCCTTGAGATTTCAAAAGGATGCTTTTGTAAGACGAATAATATTTCCGCTGTCCGCTTCTTGATTGGCGAGACTTTCGCTAAACAGAAAAGCAGGTCTGGTAAAAGGGAAAGGGACGCATAAAGATGTGATACAAGGAACTTTTACCACTTGTCAAGCCATATTGAATATTACCGCGTCTAGACTATCCATTTTCTGAAATCATGGGACGAAAATCTGGGAACGTAAACAGGTCTTCCGTCCCATTTTTCTTTTTTCTGGGCAGGAATTATCAGAGGGTAAGAAAATGGAAAATGGGACGGAAGTGGTAGTATAGATACCTTTTCTGGAAAATATCAGAAGAAGGAGACAATTAGACACGATAAGTGATAAATAATAATAGTTGTCTAAGATAGTTTTGAATAGAAAAAAGGTAAATTGTCTAACTGAGGGTTTAGATTTGTTTTCTAAAGATTTTGGCTCAGAAAAACAGACTTGATGAGGATGGCTGATAAATTTGTACAGATATTTTTTTTAAAAACCACCAGGTTTTTGAAAAAAACTGCCAAGTCTGGACGACTATTCCTTTTTCCAGATTTCAGTCCCATTTCTCAGGATAGTCTGGACGCGCATTATGGCTGCGAAGCGTGACTTCAATTCTTGGGTGGGAAATTCAAATAACGATGAAACGTGAATGCGTCGAGACGTTTTTTGGAACTTTGGTGAATTGTTTTGGCCTAAAATGTCTGTCGTAGATTCTACTAATCCACCAGTACGTTTTCACGTCAAAATAATGCTAGGAATATTGACAATCAGTTGTTAGTTACAACAAGAAACCACGTTTCACCGTACTTCAAATTATATGCCTTGATTTTTACGTCATCACTGTGCAGCCCTATGTTATATAACCAAAAAAAAACAGTACTGATGCATTATATAGGCCTTTTTAAAAAGTCAGGTTTGGTTAATGCTAATGAAATAAAAAAAATAGGATGAATATATAATAGTTTAGAAACAAATTTGGGCTACATATTTGCACATTAGGGGGGTTGGGTGTTGGATTTAGCATAAATTAAATAGGTAACCTAACCTAGGTGTTGTATGCTTACCTTTGTTATGATATGCTTGTGCCGCCTGTAATGCTCTCATTGTATTGCTTGCTGTGTGCTTATGCTTGTTGTTTTGTGTTGCAGGTCGGTTGGCTTCAATAAACTGATTCAATCAAACGTCTCTCATTGAATACAATATGGTGTCAGGAAAATAGTCAAGATGGACAACTCTATGCCTTCACCTCGTTTTGACTGGGATGCAGCCAGTCATGAGTCATGGAAAAAATTCGAACAACATGTGCGGCTAATGTTCACAGGCCCTTTAAGTGGAAAAACTGAAAAGCAACAGTGTGCATATATACTTCTCTGGCTTGGTGAAAAAGGTCGAGATGTATACAGTACTTGGACATTGCAGGCAGAAGAGATAGATAAAATTGCTTGCTACTTAGAAAAGTTCAAGGAACATATTTCACCATCTGTCAACCCAGTCTTTACCCGGTACAAGTTTCACAAGCGAGACCAAAGTGTGCATGAATCAGTGGAACAGTATATAACAGCCATACACGTGTTTGTTAAGGACTGTGATTACCCAGTAACAACCATTAATGATATCGTGAGCGACAGAATTGTTTGTGGAATCTTATCGCCAAAAATTCGCGAGAAACTTTTGCCAGAAGGTGGTACATTAGTGCTTTCAAAAGCCATAGAAATCGCTAGAGCCCATGAGACAACCCAGGCACAGCTCTCAAAAATGGCAGATGTTTCAAAAGATGTGAACATCAAACAGGAGATCGATAGTCTACATAAAAGTAAGCAACACCAGTCAGCATATGCTTCACAGCCTAAGCAGTGCTACTTCTGTGGAGGGCAATATTATCCAAATCACAGGTGCCCAGCAAAAGAAAAAATTTGTTCAAGTTGTGGACGCTCAAATCACTTTGCCAGACTTTGCAGAAGCAAACCAGTGCATGCTGTTGAAAGTGGAAATGCAGCTCAGGTCGACCAAGTATTCATCAATACACTCTTTGTGGGATCCGTTGGAAATATAAAAGGAAGCCAACCGACTGCAGAAATCATCGTGAACAAATAGGAATCGAAGATTAAGTTCAAAATCGATACTGGAGCAGAAGCCAATGTCATTCCAGTAGATCTGTTTCAGAAAATTGTCCCTAGACCTGAATTGAAAGAGACCAAGCAGATTCTTGTTACATACGGAGGTACGAGAATCCCAGTAATCGGGATATGTATGCTGTCATGCACATACAACAAGGCTACCACATAGACCCCAAAGCCAGGCCGAAAAGTCGGTGGCGCGCCGCCGAAAAAAAACGGCAGCACGCCACTGAGCTTGCATCAGCACGCTGACGCCACCGCTGATTCTATCGGCGGCGGCGTCACTAATACGCCGCCATTTTTTTTTTTATTTTTTTTCTCTCTTTTTTGGTTATCAATATCGACCTCCGACCTTCAACCGTCATCCCGGCTAATCTGTTTCTTAAAAATAAATACTGTCATCTTGGGCTCGCCATGTATATCGGTTCATAGGAAGGAGAAGAAGAAATTTTTCTTGAAACAAAAATTCTACCTTCCGCATTAAAATTCTGTTCATTTTTCTTTCTGATTTTTCGGATGAAAAGAGGTAGGTAAAAGAGCATTAGGCAATTCAGGATGTTGTCATAGGCAGCGCAATCGGGCTGTCTAAGTAAAGAACAATGTTGGCACAATGTATTATTTTTTTTATTTTTTTTTATATCAGGGCAATTCGTATCGAAGGAGTTGTCGTATAAACTTCAAAAAGGGCTCATTCGATTGGAAATTGGAATAACTAGTGCCCTTTTTAATAGTCGAAAGTGATTGGAAGGCAGCTAACACCCCTTCCACGCCCACCGTTTCCCCAAACACATCCAATCAAAATTTTAAGATAGCCATTTTATTCAGAGTAACTGATTTCCAGAGAGAAAATATGTTTTTTGAGGAGGTTACTCCCCCACAACCCTTAGGGCAAGGGTTTTGTAGTTATGCCCTGGAGGTATATAAGAACGATGTTGGCACAATGTATTATTTATTGTTTTTTCCTTTAGACCAGGGCACTTCATATCGAAGAAGTTGTCGCAGAAACTTCGAAAAAGGCTTATTCAATTAGAGAATTGAGTGGCTTGTGTCCTTTTTAATAGTGGAAAATGATTGGAAGGCAACTAACACCCCTTCCACGCCCACCATTTCCCGAAACACATACAATCAAAATTTTGAGATAGCCATTTTGTTTAACGTAGTTGAAAGTTCTGGAAATTAGGTCTTAGAGGATGACAACCACCCTCACAGCCCTTAGGGTAAGGGTTGTAATTTATGCCCGGGGGGCATATACGGTGTTTATAGAAAGCGTTGTCGTAGAAACTCAAAAAGGGATCATTAGTTTGGAAATCGAAAAGCCTAGTGCCCTTTTTAATAATCGAAAGTGATTGGAAGGCTTGACATTTTTATAGTAGAGATCGATGTGGGTATAATGTGTCATGTTTTTGTTGTTGTTGTTGTTTAGAACAGGGCACTTCGTATCGAAGGAGTTGTCGCAGAAACTTCGAAAAGGGCTCATTCGATTGAAAATAGAAAGGGCTGATGTCCTTTTTAATAGTCGAAAGTGATTGGAGGGAAACTAATCCCCCTCCCACGCCCTCCCTCCCATTCGCCTTTATGTATAAAAAGTAAATGTTGCCTTAAGATTAAATCAAAATGCACTGTGTTTATGCTAATTCCCAACAAGGCATCTCAGCAGTATCCCAAGAACGACTGAGGGTATTATGTTCAAACTTTCAGGGCTTCTTCTGCTCTTAAAATTTGACCAAATCAAAATAGCGTAAGTTTATCCAAGCTATCAAAGAAAGTAAACAAATTTGTTTGCGAATGTTATCAAGTTTTCCATTTCAGGTCAACAAGAGGAGATATGAAACTAAATTAAACACTACTATTTGTGTCCAGATTTTTATAAGGGTCTATGTTGTTAAATTTTGCTGAAAATTGTTTTCCAGCATACAAATAGCAGGCCAAACTATAAATTCTTAAAAAAACGAAAAGGTTTAAAGTATGATTTTCTTTTTCCCTGAAATGACTATGTCAATATAAAACGAATAGAAATTAATTAAGAAAACTGTTTCCAAAAAAATAAGTTTTTTCAAAGAGAAGTAAAGAACTCCATTAAACCAAAAATGAGCAAAATTAAAATCAAATAATCTACGAAGCGTGAAACTACCACAAATCAGCATCAATAAATAAATGAAACCCAAAACGAACAGAAATTACAATAAATAACCGAGTCAAACTCAAAACGAGCAGAAATTAACATAAGTTGGGCTCAAAACCCCTATGACTTCCCAAGGCCAGAACATAATTTGTACTTTACTGACAAAAATACAAATGAATATGCATTGTCAGTTTAATATACATATACTGATATTTAGTAATCAAAATGTTAATATTATTTGATTTATTAAAGTTATAAAAGTAAAAACATTTATATTTTTTCAGTAAAGTGAAAATTATGTTTTGGCCTTGGGAAGGCATAGGGGTTTTGAGCCCAACTTATGTTAATTTCTGCTCGTTTTGAGTTTGACTCAGTTATTTATTATTATTTTTGTTCGTTTTGGGTTTCATTTATTTATCGATACTGATTTGCGGTGGTTTCCCGCTTGGTAGATTATCTAGAGCTAGTACAGAAATATATCTATAGAAATGAATTACATTTTTTTGCACAGTTAGCAGAGCACATTGAAGTGGAAGTAGCCTTAAACTTTGAATTGAAACGTTATAACTTGACCACTTCTTTCAGAAAAGAATTTCGGATGGTTATTCCGTGTTGATAAGAAAAGAGGGTAAAGGTGCAGTTTAGTTCCTCCTGTAGTGTAGGGCGCAGGAGCCCTGTGGTGAAGGTGCAGGTTTGTTCTCCCTTATAAAACAACTTATTTCAGCAGATACAAAGAAGAAGCCCATTTGCGGCATTCTGTGGGACCCCAAGGTCCAATACTAGTATCAGATCCCGCGAGTGGCAGTTTACGCTCGTCAAGTTCTGGCTGTACCGGCCACATGTGCCCCAGCTAAACGGCTTTTTAGCACAACAGGACTGGTAGTGACTGCAAAAAGATCAATGGCTCCAGGCAGAGTGAACAAACTCACTTTTGTTACATCAATTGTAACTGAAGTGATGTAACCGCTGATTTAAAATTGTTGGTGTTGTTAAACCATGGTATCTGATTTGTATACAGTGTTTTTTCGATGCTGTTTATTTGTTTTTTTTTCCCAAATCATTAACAAGAAGGAAATGACTAAACACGGGATTTTATAGTAACAATACGATGTTAAACATAAACACAACATAGGTTTCCCTGGGTCTAGTGGCTAAAAATGAGAATTCTACTTGGTCTGATCGACGGTGAACATAATCACTTTCCGCACGGCCCAACAAATTCCTGTTTTGTCATATTGTTCTTGTATGTTTTTAGCCAACCATTTAAAAATCCTTACTAAAATCGAGGTTGAACGTGCTTAGTGAAGTGGAATTTTTTTTATTATTTTTAATCAGAAAAATCGGCGCGCCGTGGCGCGCCGCTGGTCCAAAATCGGCGGCGCGCCGCCACCGATACTGAATCACACATTCGCCACCGTCATTTCGGCGTGGCGCGGCTTCAGGGACTACTACCACATGTAGATATGAATTCTTTGTTGTAAAAACCAAAGCTATGCCAATACTTGGCTATGAAAGATGCGTCGACATGGGTCTTGTGAAAGTGGCAGGAACTGTTGAGCAAAATCATGAAACGCTGTTCATCCAGAAGGTAAAAAAAGACTTTGCTGACGTCTCCACTGGCATAGGCGAACTGCAGGGTGAGTGCACCAAACATCTGAAGCCAGATGCTGTGCCAACTGTACATCCAGTGAGACGTATACCATTCGCCCTTCATGACAAGCTAAAAAGCGAGCTAGAACAGCTAGAAAAACAGGGTAATATACAGAAAGTTACAACTCCTACTGAGTGGGTAAACTCAATTGTCACCGTTGAAAAAAAAGATGGGTCTCTGCGTTTTTGTTTAGATCCAAGGGATCTAAATAATGCTATACAACGACCCTATTACACCATGCCAACTTTTGACGACATAGCTGTACGGCTTCATGGTCACAACAGGTTTACTAAACTAGATGCCAAATCTGGGTATTGGATGCTCAAACTGTCAGAACCATCGTCATTGATGACAACTTTCAATACACTCTTTGGAAGATATCGATACATGAGAATGCCTTTTGGGATTGTGTGTGCTCAGGACATATTCCAACAGAAAATGGAGGAAACGTTCAACAATCTAGAAGGTCTAGGTGTGATTGTGGATGACATAATAGTATCTGGTAAAGATGACGAGCATGATAGAAACCTTTTATGCGTGCTAGAGAGGGCCAGAAAGGAAGGAGTGAAATTCAACCCTGAGAAATGTATATTTGATGTTCACAGTATCCCTTATCTTGGCCACGTCATCACAGCTGAAGGCATAAAGCCGGATCCAAGGAAGGTTCAGGATATAAAGGAAATGCCGTGTCCTACAAGCAAGTCATGACGTTTTTAGGAATGGTCAATTTCCTATCTCGTTACATTCCAAATCTCTCGACTTTGAACCACTCATTAAGAGAGTTAGGAAAGCAGGATACATTCCAGTGGACAGATGTTCACAAATCAGAGATGGAGAAGATCAAGGTTTCTATTTGTCAGAACCTTGCTGCATTCGATGCTCAAAGTAAGGAAGTAGAGTTGAAAACAGATGCGTCAAAACATGGCCTCGGGGCAGAGCTTTTGATTCACGGACAGATTGTAGCATTTGCCTCAAAAGCATTGAATGAGACAGAACAGCGCTACTCACAGATCGAGAAGGAGCTGTATGCAATCATGTTTGGCTGTCGGAAATTTCACCAATACATTTATGGCCAAAAAGTCAAGCTGTACACAGATCACAAGCCTTTGGAAACCATTCTGTCAAAGCCTTTGTCTCAGGCACCACCAAGGCTGCAAAGGATGATGCTTCAGATACAGCCGTACGATTTGGAGGTTCACTACATTAAAGGCAAAGATATCCCAGTAGCTGCTGCCCTGTCAAGACTGCACCCATCTGAAGAAAACGACGATTTTCAAAATGAGATCGAATTTCATGTAAACTCGTTTGTTAAGCACATACCTGTTAGTGATACAAAAATGGAGCAAATCCGAAAAGAAAATCAGCGAGATCCAGTCATGCAAACCCTCATCAAAGTGATCCAGGAAGGGTGGCCTGTCGTCAGAAAGTTTTGTCCAAGACCTGTTATTCCATACTGGAATTTCAGAGAAGAGCTAGTGGTTGTCGATGGCATCATGTTGAAGGCTGACCGAATTGTCATTCCTTTGGCCATCTAGCCAAACATTCTCCAGCAACTGCATGCATCTCACATGGGCATGGAAAAAACCAAACAGAGAGTGCGAACTGCTGTTTTCTGGCCTGGAATGAACCATGAAATAGAAGAGTTTGTAAAGAGCTGCAAATCGTGTGGGAAATATGCACCAAACAACCTTTGTCTTTGCTTTCTACTCCACTTTTGAGTCTTTGCTTTCTACTCCAATACCCCAAGGCCCATGGGAAGCTATTGGTGTAGACCTTTGTCAATTGGAGGGCAGAAATTACCTCATTACCAGTGTCTACTATAGCCGGTTCATCGAGTTTGACAAGTTGAACTGCACAACTTCGTCGGAAATCATCACCAAACTCAAATCACATTTTGCTAGACATGGCATACCGTTGAAGATTCGGTCAGACAATGGGCCACAGTTCTCATCCAGTGAGTTCCTTAGTTTTCTGCAACTGTACGACATCCAGCTCTGTACATCAAGCCCGAACTTCCCACAATCGAATGGACATATAAAAAAGGCAGTAGACATTGCGAAAAGAATCATGCAGAAAGCAGTTGACTCCAATTCGGATCCTTATCTTGGTCTTCTTGAGTACAGGAGTACTCCAATCAGTGGATCTGCATCACCGGCTCAACTGCTTATGAGCAGGACTCCGAGGTCAATTCTACCAACTATCCAGCTGCGTCCCAAGATAATACCTAGAAAAGAGATCATCAAGGTTCATGAAAGAAACCAGTGTAGGCAGACGAAATCACCAAGGTTTAGAATTGATGAAAATGCTGATGTTCCAGCCACACCGTTTGCAGCTCCGAATCCGGTTCCAGTGAACAGTAATAAGAGTTCTAATACGAACGGGACTCTATTTGGGCCACGCGTGTCAAGATATGGAAAGCCCATAAAACCAAGACAGATTTTCGATCTATGAATAATTAAATGGAATTATGGTTATTTACGATAGTGATAATGATGCTTCAGAAGAGTTTTGTTTTTGTTTTGTTATTTGTTTTTGTATTTTGTATGTGGAGGAAAATGTTATATGCCTACCTTTGTTATGATAAGCTTGTGCCGCCTGTAATGCTCTCTTTGTATTGCTTGCTGTGTGCTTATGCTTGTTGTTTTGTGTTTCAGGTCGGTTGGCTTCAATAAACTGATTCAATCAAACGTCTCTCATTGAATACAACACTACGTACCTTCCCCCCCTAAACTCCCAAAAATAACAATTTAAAAATCGTAAACGCAATGAAAACCACGCTTTGCATTGCATTAATCTATAGCGGTTTCTTGAATTAACCTGTATGGCGGGTTTTCGGTGACTGATGTCCTTGTAAAGGCCCATACAACGCACCAGTACCCAAAAAACTGTATTCCAGGATTTTTTTTCGAAATTTCGGAGTTTTTTGGAAGAAAAATCGGGATTTTATTATTGAGCTGGAAGTAACCCTGCTCATACCATCATTTTCATTAAGAGTTTCCGTTAGCCATTTTAAATCAGGATAGATATAGCTGGTTTTCAGCTAGCCCTTTGGCTGGCTGAAAACTAGTCATTTTACTAGAAAAAATAGTAAGCACTTAGTTCTTTGTATCTTTAATTAAACTACAGTTTCTGCCTCTTCTGACAGAATTTAGGCTAATATTTAAATAAAAGCTGCAGGCCTATGCTGTTTCTATGGTTAACCTATATATTAATGGAGTACATACCCCCACCCTATTAATGTGCAAATATATACCCAGAATTGTATCCTGAATCCAAAATTCATTGTTATCCCTGGTTAAACTGAAGGCTTTTTGGTAAGTATGGGGTAGTCTATATTTTGGATAAAATTCCACTTTAGCCACTTTTGGCTAGGCCTAGGCTATGTTGGAAAGGGTTTAGGTTAGGAAAATGAAACTTTTAGGGATGGGTCTACAGGCTAAAGTATCTCAGGAAGGTGTTTTGAAGTACCTACCTTCACTGCTTCCTCTAGAGGATCCCAAAATTTGCCTACGTAACAGGTCCTATACCAATTGAAATTTTGATAAAACAACATTTTACCTTAATTTTCAGTTATCAGTTTCTTTTTCTATTACTTTAGTTCTGAAAATGCAATTCCTGATATTTGAGTAGATTTTTAAGCCATATCAATGTTTTTTTCCAAATTTAGGAAATGTATTTGCATATCTTTAAAACCTTATAAATTGTGATTGAGCAAAGTTGTGGAGCTTAAAACAATTGTGTTATATGTCATTTAAGCAGGAGATCTATTTTTCAAAGTTTCACTTTTTTAACACAGATATTTAGAGGTCATCAAAGGTCAGGACCCTCTAGAGGGTGAAGGAGTGGAGCTAGGTACTTCAAAATACCTTCCCAGGACATACTTTAGTCTGTAGACCCATCCCTGAAAGTTTCATTTTCCTAACCTAACCCCTTTCAAAGATAACCAACAGTAGCTAAAGTAGAATTATAGGCCTACAGTAAAATTCTACATTAGCCACTTTTGGCTATCTTGGAAAGGGGCTAGGTTAGGAAGGGAGGTAAAGTTCTACAAAATCATATTATTGAGTTAGGACTAAAGTGAATGCACTATTCAATGCCTTTTTTATGCTGATACGAATATTATAAGCATTTATTCTGAAATTCATTTCCAATAGAAATGCTTATTATATTTGTAATCAGCATAAAAAAGGCATTGAATGGTGTATTCACTTTAGTCTTAACTCAATAATATGATTTCATAGAACTTTAACAGAAGGGATGGGTCTACAGGCTAAAGTATGTCCTGGGCAGGTATTTGAAGTAGCCTATCCACCTCTGCTCCTTTATAAAAGTGAAACCTTGCAAAATAGGCCTAGATCTTCTGCTTAACTAAAGTACAGCAAAATTGTTCTCAGCTTCACAACTTTGTTCAGTCCTAATTTATAAGGTTTTAAAGATATGCAAATATTTACTAAATTTTGAAAAAAAAACACATTAATATGGCTTAAATTCTACTCAAATAACAGGAATCGCATTTTCTGGGCTAAAGCCAGAGAAAATGAAATTGGTAACTGAAAATTAAGGTAAAATGTTGGTATGAATTTAGGACCAGTAGCCTACTGGTCATAAGGAGACATTTTAAGAAAACAATTCCTGCTTCATAATTTGCAAAATAATCCTAGTTAACATATTTTCAAGGGTGATAACCTTTATCCTCACTTCTTTCCTCTTTTTTTCAACTTCAAAAAAAAAACAAATATGAAAAAAGCCATGCTTTCAATAAATGTTTTTTTCTGTTTTAAAATTTGTGCTGAATGATTTTCCATCCTATATATTTTTTTTTAGATGGCATTTATCCTTGCCATTCTTAGTTTTGTATTATTTTTTTTAATGATTGAAAACAGTGCTAAAATACAAAATAAACCCCCATCTACATATTTGCTAAAAACAGAATTGAGAATAAATATTATGAAAATAGATACAAAAATTACCTTTTTTGATTCTAGAATGATCTAGCAGTTTCACAATTAGATTAAATTATACAGATGATTAATTTATAATAAATACAGATGATTAAAATTTTTGCTGAAATGTCATGAATCAAGATGATAACCAGATAATATATGATTTAATTTAGTAATAAGCTGGTGCATTGAATGGTGCCAGGTAATTTTTGATCTGGCTGATGAATATCAGCTTTGTATCTCAGTTGCCTACAGTTACAAATGATGTAATCAGGCTCCTTTATTGGGAAAAATAAGCTTTCCCATAAAACTTAACAAGATAACCAGCCATGTGGTTGTCAGATCTCCAATTTTGAATTGTAATTAGGTTAGGTTGTATTAATATTTTGTATTTTTGCCACTGCTCATTAAAAAGAAAACAGAATTAACAATGACTAGGATGAATGAACACTATCTATAGGACAACTTATTTGGCAATTCATAGCTGCAATTTCAAAAGATTTACGCATTAGCTGCGTTTTTTTTTTGAAGTTCTGTGTTTCATAGTTCATGTTCTAGCCCAAAAAGGCAGTTTTTGTCGCTTTAGTGTTCTCTGTCCATGTTCCTGGTTGAACGTCTAAAAACGCATTTTAGGAAAAGTGGCAAAATATTCAAAACTGTGGAAACATGTGGAAAAATTCTGAGCTTTTTACTTGCCTGTTTTCTTGTACACATATGTTTCACCTTGGCCTCTATTCAAAAACGCATATTCAGCAGGATCTATGTCCATTTTCTTCCCTTCCATCTTATCCTTTCTTTTGTCATCTACAGATAACTTTTTTCTATCTGGATAGGGACCAATTGAATACGCACAAAGAGCAAGTTCCAAGTTTGAGGAAACAGACAGTTGAACAGGCAACATGATGTTTCGTGTTTAAAAAAAAACGAAGTTTTGTTAAAACATGCTGTTACGTGTTTTGTTGAAAATGCAAAAATGGCAAAACATGATTAAACCACGGAACCAACCATGCAAAAAAAACCCCCCATATTTTGTCAGCATGGAGGTTTATTGTTGACTTTTTCTTTTAAGCTAGAAAAAGAAGGATTTTTAGAGGAAAGACTTGATGATAAAGGTTCTCCCCTTGGATAATATGTTAACTAGGATCATTATACATATTTTAAAGTAAGAATTGTTTTCTTAACAAGTCTCCTTAACAGTAGCCACAATTCTAAATTTATACCAACCAATTTCAGGACCCTCTAGAGGGAGAAGGAGTAGAGTTAGGTACTTCAAAATACCTTCTGGGACATACTTTAGCCTGTAGAGCCCTCCCTGAAAGTTTCATTTTCCTAACCTAACCCTTTTCCAAGATAGCCAAAAGTAGCTAAAGTAGAATTTTACCATCATTTTTGTTGGAAATGAATTTTAGCCCCACCCCTATATATACCAGTTATGGGTATATATTTGCACATTAGGGGGTGGGGTAATTTTATTTCTGATTTAAATGAGAGTTAAGTTTAAACTTTCCCCCACCCACCTAATGTGCAAATATATGCAGAGTTGGTGTATATAGGGGTGGGGGCTAAACTTCATTTCCAACAAAAATGATTATTATATTTGTAAAGAGCATAAAAAAGGCATCAAGTGGTATATTCACTTTAGTTGTAACTCAATAATATGATTTGGTAAATATTTACCGAAGGGTTTAGGTTAGGAAAATGAAACTTTTAAGGAATGGGTCTACAGGCTAAAGTTTCTCCCATGAAGGTGTTGGAAGTACTTACCTCCACTCCTCCCTCTAGAGGATCCCAAAATTTGCCTACATAACAGGTCTATACCAATTGAAATTTTGACAAAACAACATTTTACCTTAGTTTTCAGTTATCAGTTTCTTTTTCTATGGCTTTAATTCTGAAAATGCAGTTCCATATATTTGAGTAGATTTTTAAGCCATATCATTTTTTTTCCAAATTTAGGAAATGTATTTGCATGGGATACCACCAGATGGCTAATTTGACAGTGTATATATATACAAATCTTTAAATTAGGCAACTTGCCAACCAGTATTTTAAACCTAGGAGTCCGTCCTGACATAAGGAACCTTATTAAGAAAACAATTCTTACTCTATAATATGCAGAATGATCCTAGTTTACACATTTTGCAGGGGGAGAACCTTTATCTTTTCTTCTTTCCTTGTTTTTCCAGTTTTTCTAAGAAATTCATGAATTTCTTAGAACCTATATATTCACAGAATATATACCCCCACCCCTCTAATGTGCAAATATATACCTAGAATTGCATCCTCAATCTAAATATAACATCCATTTGCATCACAAATGAACTTAACTCCCATATTAGCCATGTGGTGGATGTCCTATTTGTATATCTTTAAAACCTTATAAATTGTGATTGAGCAAAGTTGTGGAGCTGAAAACAATTGTGTTATACTTCATTTGAGCTGAAGATCTATTTTTCAAAGTTTCACTTTTATAACACAAATATATTTAGAGGTCATCAAAGGTCAGGACCCTCTAGAGGAAGAAGGAGT
>JAQQPU010017674.1:0-18381 GCA_029168905.1 Artemia sp. Kazakhstan ARC1039
TTTTTTTGGGCACTTAAAAAGGGCACTAGAACTTTTAATTTCCATTCCAATGAGCCCTCCCACGATATTCTAGGACCACTGGGTCGATACGATCACCCCTGGGAAAAAGAAAAGAAAAAAAAAAAAACAACAAACAAACAAACAAACAAACACGCACCCGTGATCTTTCTTCTGGCAAAAAATGCAAAATTCCACATTTTTGTAGATAAGAGCTTGAAATCTCTACAGTAGGGTTTTCTGATGCGCTGAATGTGATGGTGTGATTTTCATTAAGGTTCTATAGCTCTTAGGGGGTCTTTCCCCCTTTTTTCGAAAATCAGCCAAATTTTCTTAGGCGCGAACTTTTGATGGGTAGGACTAAACTTGATGAAAATTATATATTTGAAATCAGCATTAAAATCTAATTCTTTTGATGTATCTATTTGTATCAAAATACCGTTTTCTAGAATTTCGGTTACCATTGAGCCGGGTCGCTCCTTACTTACAGTTTGTTACCACGAACTGTTTGAAAACTGATTGTAGGAAACCAGCCCCCCACACCCATCATTTCCAATCGAATTCACGTATTATCACATCCAATCGAAATTTTGAGATAGCCAGTTTGTTCAGCGTAGTTGAAAGGTCCACAAATTATGTCTTAAAGTATGACCCCCCCCCCAACAAACCTCAGGGCAAGGGTTGTAATTTATGCACTCTGGGGAATATAATGTTTTTATAGAAAGGGTGGGCGTATAAACTTCGGAGGGGGCTTATTGGATTGGTATTCAGAAGTTGTAGTGCCCTTTTTAAGAGTCAAAGAGATCGGAAGGCAGCAACCCTCCCCCCCACACGTCGTATTTTCCCAAAATACATGTGATAGAAATTTTGAGATAGCCATTTGTTCTAAAGTAGTTCGAAGATGACATAACAAGGCCTCTGAGGCTGAAAAAAAACCAGAGCCTGGGGGTAAGGGTTTAAGGCTATGCCCCAGGGACATTTAAGTTCTTTATGGAAGGGATGGCTGTAGAAACTTTAGAGGAGGCTCATCTAGTTGAAAATTGGAAGTTCTAGTTCCATTTTAAGAGCCAAAAGGGATGTAGAGCAACTAGCCCCCCTGACTACCCCTCTTTTCACCAAACACATCCGATTGAAATTGTGAGACAGACATTTTGTAAATAGGTGAAAGAACATAAGACAATACCTCCAGGGTTGGCACAAACCCCCAGAGTCCTGGACTGAGGGTTGTAGGCTATACCCTGGGGGCATATAAGGTTCTTCTAGAATGGGTGGTCGTATAAATTTCAGATGGGGCTCTTTTGATTTGAATTTAGAAGTTGTAGTTCCCTTTTTAAAAGTCAAAAGAGATTTGAGAGCAACCAGCGCCCTTCCCAAGCCATTCATTTCCCCAAACACATTAAATCTGAATTTTGAGATAATAATTTGTTCAGCGTAATTGAAGGGTCCAGAAGTTGTGTCTTTGAGGATGACAACCCCCCACAGCCCTCAGGGCAAGGGTTATAAGTTATACCCTGGGAGCATATAAGGTTTCTATAGAAAAGGGTGTTCTTTCATACGTTGGAGGGGGCTCGTTGGATTAGTAATCAGAAGTTCTTGTTCCGTTTTTAAGAGTCAGAGTGATCAGAGGGAATATGTCCCCCCCCCCATGTCGTGTTTTTCTGAAAAATGCATCCTATAGAAATTTTGAGATAGTCATTTTATTCAAAATACTCCTAAGATCATATAACAAGGCATCATCCCCAAATTACGCGATAAAATCCGGAATAAAGTTTGATTATTGGGTTGGAAGCTGCGAGTCTCATCTATAATAATGCCAAGATACTTTACTGCCTTTTGACGAGCAATCATACCATCTTCATATGCTAAATGCTAATCAGTAATATTTTTAGAATGGTTGTATGCTTTTTAATACTTTTTTCTGCGGTGACTGTAATTAATGAGACTAAAGGGCATTAGGTTGTAAATTCCAGGGAACATTTAGGAGAGTTGCAATTAAACAAAAAACTATATGCATGCAGGTATTAAAAGGGCATATAAGCAATATCTTAGGCAGCGCTGCTCTATCATAGCTAGTAATATCGTTTATATTTTTAAATGGGCTAATTTGATAAAAAATTAAAATTTCTAACGTCCTTTTTAAGAGTCAAAATTGATCGGAGGGCAATCAAGCTTCTTCTGTAGCCCATTATTTTCCAAAAACTTCCAATCAAAATTTTAAGACAATCCTTTTGTTCATCATAGCTGAAAGATCTAGTGACTATATCTATTTAATTATTGGTTAGGTCACCCCCCCCCCCGGTTATGCAATTTTCCCATTATGCTTAATAACTAAATGTTACTTTAAATTAAATCAAGATGCACAGTGTATATATTGGCTGCCAAAAAGACATCTCAGCAATATCCGAAGAACGACTGAGTGTATTAAGTTCAAACTTTTGGGGTTAATTCTAATACTACTTCTACTCTTAATTTTTAACTAAATCAAAAGAGTCTAAATGTATCCAGGCTGTCAAAGCACATAGACACAATATTTGGGAATGGTATTAAGTTTTGTTTTTCAGATCAGCTGATGAGGCATAAAACTAAATTAAACGCTATGATCTGTGTCAAGGTTTTCAAAAGGGTGTATTTTGTTAAAAATTGGGGGAAAAGTTACTGTAGCATACAAGTAGCAGGTAAAACTGTGAATTCTTAAGGAAAACCGGACATACTTAAACTAGTATTCTCTCTTTCCATAAAAAGGACTATGTCAATATGAAACGAACAGAACTTAATTAAAAAAAGCTTTTTCTGCAAAATTAGTTTTTCAAAGAAAAGTAAAGAGTTCCATTAAACCAAAAGTGAGAAAAAATAAAATCAAATAATTTACCAAGCATAAAACTACCACAAATCAACATCAATAAATAAATGAAACCCAAAAACGAGCAGAAATTACAATAAATAACCGAGTCAAAATCGAAACGAGTAGAATATATGTACAGGGCTTACAGCCCCTATGCCTTCTCAAAGCCAGAATATAATTTGCACTTTAGTGACAAAAATGAAAATGAATGTGCATTGTCAGTTTAATATACATATGGTGATTTTTATCCCTGACAATCTTGACAATTTTTTATTTATTAAAGTTATAAAAGTGAAAACATTTAAAATGTATTTTTTTCAGTGAAGTGCAGATAATGTTCTGGTTTTGAGAAGGCACATTGGTTTTGAGCCCTACTTATGCCAGTTTCTGCTGGTTTTGAGTTTGACTCGATTATTTATCGTACTTTCTGTTATTCTTGAGTTTCATATATCTATTGATGTCAATTTGTGGTAGTTTTGCGCTTGGTAGATTATTTGATTCCATTTTTGATCATTTTTGATTAATGGAGTTCCTTGCTTGTCATTTTTATTATATGTTTTAAAAACATTAATGTTTTTAAAACATTAAAATATTTAAAATATTAATATTTAATCTAAAAAACGGTCATAATATCTTCTCCCATAACTAGCTTTCAGAATCATTTCTCGTAGATAAATACTTTTCAAAATCCCCATATACTCCGCGCAGTTTATGACCAAAAGATCATCTAGATATCTTTTATTACTTGAAAGAGAATATTTTGCATTTGTTGGGCCATTTTTATTCGTCATATACTCATATTCTAGTTGACCTTAAAAACAAGTACACTATAAATAGACTAGTATTACCACCCATAGGAATGCCTATAATTTGTTTATATAAATTACCATTAAACCTTGTAAAAAAATTGAGTGAAACAAATTCCTGTAAATCATATATCTTGTCCAAGCTATAACATCTTGAACTAATAGTACTATTAAAGAAATTTATCTATTGGGCTTCGTTATTATAAGTATCTATTTTCAAAACCACATATTAGACAAAAGAAAAGATTTCTTAATGACGGTTTTCAATTTCTCGAATACTATACTAAATTAAGTGACAGATTTGTATATAGCGTAGTAAAATCAAACGAACCCACTCTTTTGGCTGAAACCATAGCCAAAGAGTAATATATAGTAACTATAAATTCTAGTGAATTACTAACACTCCAGTGTGAATTAAAGTTAGTTTTTTTTTTATTCAAGAGCAATATGCTTTAAATTCATTTCTAGCATCCCCTAAAATTAAAGATAGGTCGGTGCCCGTAATCCTGGTTGCACATTTAGCTGCCCCTGCAATGAAACGTGGCTGTGGTGGAACTTTATGAAATTTGGCCGTCCAATATAAGAAAGGAAACTTTTTATCATTATCATCAATTTGAAAGTTGAATTTGTTCAAAATCATTTCTTCTATATTTTTTATTAAACCATTATCCTCTAGATCAGCGGCCGCTAACCTATGGTTCTTGGACCACCGGTGGTCCATGAAAGTTTTTAGGCGGTCTAAAAAGAAAAGGGATATAAGATTTCATGTTTTTCAAGCAATTAGATTTTCCTCGTTATTCGAATCATAGGACGGTAAGTTTCCTATAAAGGGGTTTCGAACAAGGCGGCTCTAATAGTGCACTTCTTGCTTTGATCTGACATTATTTTCAGGAGTTATAGGCTATTGTATTTTTTAGTACTGGACGTGATCGTCTCTTACTAGGTTGCTAGCTACCACTGCAACCCCGATCTACACATGTAAAGTTTTGTTTTCTATTTTATTCAAAAAAAAGATGAATCGCCATTTACTAGGAATAATACCAAAAAAATAAAATAAAACGTATTTGTGATGTATAGATAAAATATTTTTGGGAGGGTTAAAAGGGGAGGGGGGCTAAAAACCTCTAGTCAAGGATTAAACTTTTAAAAGAGTATTTCAAATAAATTGTGTATTTGACCATTTCAGAGAAGCATCTGAAGGTTTCACTTAGAATTCATCTGATTTTTTTTTATCAACTCAAGACATTTACAGAAACTCAGGTGTTTTGCCCTAAGAAATAAGAAGGCTTTGCACATCGAGTGGCCTTCAAAAGCTAAACAGCCTATTAGCCGTAAATTGTAGATTTCGGTTATTTTAAAGAAACAACCTACCCCAGTCTATTTAAAAATATCGGATTTTGTGAGTAGTTTCATACAGGGCCACATCTAGGGAGGCTAGGGAGGCAAGCACCCCGGGTGGATCTAGAAAATAATAGAAAGGTGACTAAGAGATCATATATATTGTTTGTATCTTAAAAATATCTTCAAGGACAGGTAAGCCTAGTAGGCTAAGCCTAATTATTTTCTCGGACTCGATTTTTTTTTCAACCCAATTAACACACTTATGAGAATTGTTGCTAATTTTGTTGCTCGGCTAGGTCGAAAGGGTTTTTATTCCCGCCTATCGAAATAAAAATTAGTTTAGCATCCTTGAATTGAATCTTGAAGCTATGTTATCTGGGCAAGTTTTCCATTGAAAATGTGATATTCAAGTTTAATGCTCAAGTTGGGATATTTAAAGCTGTTTTGTAATGTCTCTTCCAAATCTATTTCCGGTCAGATTTGCTGCTAGATATACGAACTTGTTTTGGTGTATGGAGAAAGACTTCGCTAAAGGAATATGGTGCTTGTTTTACATACTTTTGTTTTTCAGAAACATGAAAATTATCTATTCTATTTCTACAATGGCCCAACGACTTTGGTATAGCCCCATTTACAGTGAGATTTTGCTTTTTCCAAGAATTAGTTACTGCTAATTTGAGCCAATCCGATTTTTTTTATAGAATTTTTCAGCCTATCAGAAAATTTTGTATAATTTGTACTTTACTAAAAAAATTCAAATGAATTTACTGAAAAAATTTGCATTGTCACGTTAATATACATATGCTGATATTTATTGCTTAAAATCTTAGTTAATTTTTGTTTTCTTGAAGTCATAAGGGAAAATATTTAAAAGAATTTTTTCGGTAAAGTACAAATTATATTCTGGCTTTTAGAAAGCATAGGGTTTAGAACACTACTCAGATTAATTTCTGCTCGTTTTAAGTTTGACTTATTCTAATTTCTGTTTGTTTTTGGTTTCATTTATTTTTTGATACTGATTTGTGGTAGTTGTATGCTTGGTAGATTGTTTGATTCTATTTTTATTCATTTTTGGATTAATGGAGTTCTTTACTTTTTTTTGAAAATCATATTTTGTGCAAAAAGTTTTTTGGTTAATTTCTGTTCGTGTTATATTGACATAGTCTTTTCCAGGAAGATAGATGAGCTTCTTCTGAAGTTAAACAACCATTTCATCCATAAAAACCTTTAATGCCCCCTGGGCATAACTTACAGCCCTTGCCTCTAAACTCTGTGGTTTGTTTCAACCCCAAAAGCCTTATTATATTATATTTAGATTATTTTGAATAGAATGACTATCTCAAATTTTCTATTAGACGTATTTCAGGACAATATGACGTGTGTGTAGGGGTGAGAGGGTAGCTGCCCTATGATCACTTTGACTCTTAAAAAGAGCACTAGAGCGTCTGATTACCAATCAAGTGAGCCCCCCTTGAAGTTTATACGACCACACTTTCTATAAAATCCTTATATGTCTCCAGGGCACAATTTACAACCCTTGCCCTGAGGGCTGGGGGATTTGTTATCCTCAAAGACAAAATTTTCATACCTTTTTGATAGGTTTAACAAAATGGCTATATCAAAATTTGGATTGGAAGTGTTTGGGGAAATAATAGGTGTGGAGAGAGACATTTGCTTTCTGATCACTTTCGACTAATAAAAAAGGCACTGGTCCTCTTAATTTCAAATCGAATGAGCCCTTTTTGAAACTTCTACGACAAAAATTTGTATAAAAAACGTTATATGCCCTAAGGGCAAAACTTACCACCCTTGTCATGATGGCTATAAGGGAGGATTGTCATCCTCAAAGACATAATTTCCAGACCTTTCATCTACGATGAACAAAATGGTTATCTCAAAATGTTAATTGGATGTGTTTTAGGAAATGGTGAGCTTGAAAGGGGGCTAGTTGCCTTCCAATAACTTTCGACTCTTAAAAAGGGCCCTAGCCCTTTCAGTTCCCAATCGAATGAGCCCTTTTTGAAGTCTCTATGAAAATACTTGCTGTAAAAACCTTATATGCTCCCAGGACATAACTTAGATCCCTTGCCCTGAGGGGTTTGGGTGGTTTGTCATCCTCAAATACATAATTTCCAGAACTTTCAACTACGTTGAACAAAATGGCTATTTCAAAATTTTAATTGAATGTGTTTGGGGAAATGGTGGGCGTGAGAGGAAATGGCCCTTTTTGAAGTTTCCACGGCAAACTTTCTACATAAATCTTATATGCCCCCAGAGTATAACTTAACGCCCTTGCCCTGAGGGCTCTGAGGGGGGTTGTCATCCTAAAAGACCGAATTTCCCGAACTTTTGACTACGTTGCACAAAATGAATATTTCAAAATTTTGATAGCTATTCAAAAGGGAACTAGCCCTTTCAATTTTCAATCGAATGAGCCCTAATTGAAATTTTACGACAAGGCTTTCTATAAAACGTCATATGCCCCCCAGGGTATAATTTACATCCCTTGCCCTGAGGGGGTTGTCATTCTCAAAGACATAATTTCCAGAACTTTCAACTATGTTAAAAAAAGCTATCTCAAAATTTTGATTGTATGCGTTTGGGAAATATTGGGCGTGAGAGGGGGGTTAGTTGTCCTCCAATTACTTTCGACTATTAAAAAGGCCACTAGCCATTTCAATTTCCAATGGAATGACCCCTTTTTGAAGTATCTACGACAACATTTTCTGTAAAAACCTTATATGCCGCCAGGGCATAACTAACCCTTGCCCTGAGGGCTGTGGGAGGAGGAGATGTCATCCTTAAGGACCTAATTTCCAAAACTTTCAACTACGTTGAACAAAATGGCTATCTAAAATTTTTATTGTATTTTTTTGGGGAAAAAGTGGTCGTGAGAGGGGGGTTTGTTGCCTTCCAATCACATTCGACTATTAAAAAGGACACTAGCCCTTCGAATTTCCAGTCGAATGCGCCTTTTTCAAGTTTCTATGACAAAGCTTTCAATAAAAACCTGGGGTATAACTCATAACCCTTGCCCTGAGGGCTCTGAGGGGGTTATCATGCTCAAAGACCTAATTTCCAGAAAATTCAACTACGTTGACCAAACGGCTATCTCAAAAATTTTGATTGGATGTGTTCGGATAAATGGTTGGCGTGGAAGGGGTGTTAGTAGCCTTCCAATCACTTTCGACTATTAAAAAGGGAACTAGCCATTTCAATGTCCAATCGAATGAGCCCCTTTTGAAGTTTCTACGACAACGCTTTCTATGAAAACCATATATGCCCCCAGGGCATATCTTACAAATCCGTAGTAAGCATATATAAGGTTTCACGATAGATGGTATAAAGTGACCAATCCCTCTATATTATGGACCTATAAAGTGAGCAAACACGTTATATTTGGAACTAGATATTCAGGGTCGAGATTGTGTAATGGAAGCAGACAGGTTTCTCAGCCAACACCTATTTTTTGGACCAATCAGAGAGATACAGAGGGTACTCCACATACAATAACTTGATTAGTATAAAAGGTTTTTTTTGCTATAAAACAATGTCTCTACTAGCGATAGAGGCAAGTCGGACATCTTTATGAGTCAAAACCTGTCAAAGAGATTGATAACCTCTAGCCTAAGGGTATCTCATCGGGTTTGGTTAAGAATGCATCATGGGTAATTACAGAACGGTGAATGATGTGATAGAGTCATAATTGTTTCATGTTTAAAGTTATATTATTTTGTGTAAAAGATAACTCAATTCGCGAAAAAGGTATTCCATTGGTTAAGAATGCGTCGCTGATAACTAAAAAATGAATGCTACAGTCAGAATTATTTTAAGTTGAAAGTTGTATCATTGCGTAAACTAGCTCAATTTGCGAAAAAAGGTATAGCATTTGCGAATTGGATTGTATGATGATGATAAAGAAGGGTTAAACTGCATACCAGTTAAGGTAAGCCCGAAGGGGTTGATAATTCAGAATAACATCGTTGGCATCAATCTACGGAAACGATTAACGATGACAAGATGACCTTGTGACTTGACCTAACTTAGCTTCTCGGATGTGTTCTGTATAATACACAAGTACCGTTTGAACAGTGTTGTCAATAAAAAATTATCAAGAAAGAAATTTTAATAAAGAAATTCACAACAGTCCTTAGAATTCATGAGAAATCAAGTAGTGAGGTGACTATAGGTTTGAAGCATCAAGGATCGCAATCATCAATGACACTGACCACCAAAGACCTCAACCTGCACAGGCCCCCTACCCCCAACCTCCAAGGAGCCCCTTCCCCCCAACTTTTTGAGGCCCTCTCCCCCAATTTTTTTACTTTCTATTATTATTATTTTTTGACATGGTAATTTTTTCAACTTTATTTTACATGTCTTAGAATGACATAAAACAGAATTAAAACATAAAAAATTCACATTTAATATTTTCAAAACTCAAAATTAGAATGATACAGAAATGTTAGTCGTGACTTTTACTATCAGAAAAATACTGTTTGTAGTAGCACTTTTTTTTGGACTGAATTTTTTTTGGACTTGGAAATTATTCAACTTTTTTACGTATCTTGAAATGACATGAAATATGCTTGCGGCTCTACCAATCGTCTCTATGCCTGTTAATAGAAATGACGCGGCTTTCCCATTGCTACTCTATGGCGGGCCATCGACACTATCTAGTTTATTGCATGTATTAAATCAGTGATTTTTACGCAGTGGAAGGATAAACACATAACTCATATCTTTAAAAAAGTGAAGATGAAGCATTTTAAGAAAGTTTGTTCACATGATAGAGTTATTGTAGCGTTGAATGCTGACAAGGAGAAGTATTTGAACTAAGAAAAAAATACAAGTGATAGCACTATCGGCAACGTATGCATGCATTGTCATGATAGTGAGGAATTAAATTTCTTTGGAGCACCAAAGAGATTCAACTCTTATGATGTTGGATATGCGAGGTTGAGATCTCTGGAGATGATTAAACTCAAAGAGAATGCGAACATAAAAACAATAGTTGATGAAGAGGGGTATCTTCTTGCTAGTGTATGTGGTAACATGTTACCCAGTGTTAAACCCTATCGTCAGCTTTCGGGTATTAGCATTCAACAGATGGTCAAAAGAAGACAGGCGTACTCTTCTACTAATATCATAAACCATATCTTGTCAACGTGGCGGGACTGTTACCTATGTAAAAATAATGTGATAATAGACAGCAAATTGCCGAAAAAAGGGCATTGCTAGAAAATATCACTAAGGAATATAAAGATGAATCGATGAAAAACACAGTGCCAGCAAACGTTACAACCATTGATCAAACAGTTAATGAACCAAATAATAGCAAAGATGAAATGCTTATTGAACATATGGATGACTCCCTAGTAAAAAAGTGTTCACATGATAGTGTTATTGTAGCATTGAATGCTGACAAGGAGAAGTATTTGAACTCTGAAACAAGTAAAACTAGAGATATTATTGGGAATGTATGCGTGCATTGTCATGACAGTAAGTAACTTCAAAAAGGGCTCACTCCATTGGAAATTGAAATGGCTAGTGGCCTTTTTAATAGTTCATTATCATACACCTTTTGTTGGATAGGTCAGGATAAAATTGATAAAATCTAAATATCAGAGTTTTAAAATTATATATCATCATCCTTTGTCGGATATGTCGGTTAACATTATCAAAACCTAAGTGTCAGAGTGATGAAGTTCTGTATCAACATCAATTGTCAGATAGATGGGATAACATTGACAAAATCTAAGTATCAGAGTGAATTAAGTTTTTCTATCAGCATCTTTATAGCATACAACGGATAAAATTGAGAAAATCTAAGCATCAGAGTGAATAAATGCTTTGTCAATGTATTTTGACAGATACGTTTGATAACACTGACCAAATCTAAATATCATAGTGAATAAATTCTTCATAAACTTCCTTTGTTGGATACATCAGATAACATTCACAAAATCTAAGTATCAGGGCCAATAAATTCATTAACAATTTTTTTTATCAACATCATTCGTCGGATACGTCGGATAACATTGACAAAACCTATGTATTGAATGAATAAATTCTTTATCAACCTCCTTTGTCGGATACATCGGATAAAATTGATAAAATTCAATGATCAGAGTGAATAAATTCTTTATTAACCTTCTTTATCGATATTGTTTCTCAGATACGTCGGTTAACATTGACAAAACTATGTATTAGAATGAATAAATTCTTTATCATTATCCATTGTCGGATATGTCATTACGAAAAAATTGTAAGTAAGTAGCAAACTCTTATTGAATCTACCTCTTGCATACACAATACGGAAATTTCATTCAAGAAATTATGAAAAAATTGTAAGTAAGTAACAAACTCTTTTGAATTCACCTCTTGGATACACAATACAGAAATTCTATTCAAGAAATTACGAAAAAATTGTAAGTAAGCAACAAACTCTTTCTTGAATTCACCTCCTGAATACACAATGCAGAAATTTCATTCAAGAAATTATGAAAAACTTGTAAGTAAGTAACGAACTCTTTCTTGCATTCACCTCTTGTATACAAAATATGGAAATTTCATTCAAGAGATTATGAAAAAATTGTAAGTAAGTAACAAACTCTTTCTTGAGTTCACCTCTTGGATACACAATAAAAGCATTTTATTCAAGAAATTATGAAAAAATTGTAACTAGGTAACAAACTCTTTCTTGAATTTACATCTTGAATACACAATACAGAAATTTCATTCAAGAAATTATGAAAAAATTGTGAGTAAGTAACAAGCTCGTTCTCGAATTCGCCTCTTGGATACACAATACGGAAATTTCATTCAAGAAATTATGAAAAAATTGTAAGTAGGTAACAAAATCTTTCTTGAATTCACCTCCTGAATCCACAATGCAGAAATTTCATTCAAGAAATTATGAAACAATTGTAAGTAAGTAACAAACTCTTTCTTGAATTCACCTCTTGGATACACAATATGAAAATTCTATTCAAGAAATTATGAAAAAATTGTAAGTAAGTAACAAAGTCATTCTTAAATTTGCCTCCTGGATACGCAATACAGAAATTTCATTCATGTAGTTATGAAAAAATTGTAAGTAAGTACCAAAATGCAGAAATTTCATTCAAGAAATTATGAAAAAATTGTAAGTAGGTAAAAAACTCTTTCTTGAATTCACCTCCTGGACAAATAATACTGAAACTTCATTCATGAAATTATAAAAAAATTGTAAGTAAGTCACAAGCTCTTTCTTGAATTCACCTATTGGATACACAATACAGAAATTTCATTCATGAAATTATGTAAAAATTGTAAGTAGGTAACAAACTCTTTCTTGAATTCACTTCCTGAATACACAATGCAGAAATTTCATTCAAGAAATTAGGAAAAAACTGTAAGTAAGTAACAAACTCTTTCTTGAATTCACCTCTTGGATAAACAATATGGAAATTTTATTCAAGAAATTATGAAAAAATTGTAAGTAAGTAACAAACTCTTTCTTGAATTCACCTCTTGGATACACAATATGTAAATTTCATTCAAGAAATTATGAAAAAATTGTAGGTATGTAACAACTCATTCTTAAATTCTCCTCCTGGATACACCTAGACTATAACTTACCACCCTTGCCCTGAGGGCTCTGAGGGGGCTATTATCCTAAAAGACCTAATTTCCCTAAATTTAACTACGTTGCACAAAATGAATATTTGAAAATTTTTTAACTATTAAAAAGGGAACTAGCCCTTTCCATTTTCAATCGAATGAGCCCTTTTTGAAGTTTTACGACAACACTTTCTATAAAACGTCATATGCCCCCAGGGTATAACTTAAAACCCTTGCCCCGAGGGCTGTGGGGGGTGGTCATCCTCAAAGATATAATTTCCAGGAGTTTCAACTACGTTGGAAAAAATACCTTTCTCAAAATTTTGATTGTATGTGTTTGGGAAATAGTGGGGGTGAGAGGGTGGTTAGTTGCCCTCCAATTACTTTCGACTATTAAAAAGGCCACTAGCCATTTCAATTTCCGATGGAATGAGCCCTTTTTGAAGTTTCTACGACAAATTTATCTATAAAAATTTTATATGCCCCCAGGGCATAACTAACCCTTGCCTCGAGGGCTGTGGGGAGTGTCATCCTTAAAGACCTAATTTCCAAAACTTTCAACTACGTTGAACAAAATGGGCATCTAAACATTTTGATTGTATGTGTTTGGGGAAAACGTGGTCGTGAGAGGGGGGTTTGTTGCCCTCCAATCACTTTCGACTATTAAAAAGGACACTAGCCCTTTGAATTTCCAATCAAATGCGCCTTTTACAAGTTTCTATGACAATGCTTTCAATAAAAACCTTATATGCCTCTGGGGTGTAACTCATAACCCTTGCCCTGAGGCCTCTGAGGAGGTTATCATCCTCAAAGACCTAATTTACAGAACTTTCAACTACGTTGAACAAAATGGCTATCTTAAAATTTAATTGGATGTGTAAATGGTTGGCGTGGAAGGGGTATTAGTTGCCTTCCAATCACTTTCGACTACTAGAAAGGGAACTAGCCATTTCAATGTCCAATCAAATGAGCCCCTTTTGAAGTTTCTACGACAACGCTATCTATGGAAGCCTTATATGCCCCCAGGGCATAAGTTATAACCCTTGCCCTGGGGCTGTGGGGGGCTGTTAACCTCTAAGACCTAATTTTCAGAACTTTTAACTACGTTGAACAAAATGGCTGTCTCAAAATTTAGATTGGATGTGTTTGGGGAAAAGGTGGGTGAGACGGGGGTTAGTTGCCCTTCAATTACTTTCCACTATAAAAAAGGGCACTAGCCCTTTGAATTTCGAATTGAATGAGCCTTTTTTGAAGTTTCCACGACAACGTTTCTACAAAAACCGTATATGCCCCCAGGGCATAACTTACAACCTTTGCGCTCGGGGCTCTCGGGGGTTTTTGGAAATCAACTACGGGGGTATGTGGAAATTAACTACGCTGAACAAAATGGCTATCTCAAAATTTTGATTGGATGTGTTTGGGGAAATGGTGGACGTGGAAGGGGTGTTAGTTGCCTTCCAATCACTTTTGACTATTAAAAAGGGCACTAGCCATGCCAATTTCCAATCAAATGAGCCCTTTTCGAAGTTTCTAGGACAACTCCTTCGATACGAAGTGCCCAGGTCCAACTCCAATAAATAATACATTGTGCCAACATCGTTCTTTACTTAGGCAGCGCTATTTAGCTGCGCGCTGCCTACGATAGATTTAAATTTCATCCTGATTCCAAATATATAAACTTCATTAACTTTAGTGTTACCCATTGTTAATTACGAGCCTGAGAAAATTTGCGGAATTTTGTGGAATCTACAAAATTGTGGAATTTTGTATTTTTTGCCCGACGAAAGATTACGGATGAGTGTTTATTTGTCTTTTTTTTTTTTAGGGGTAATCGTATGAAACCAATGATACTAGAAGATAGTGAGAAGGCCTCAACCGAACGGAAATCAAAAGCTGTAGTCTTCTTTTTAAGTGACCAAAAATAATCGAGGACAACTTGCCCTCCTCCTAAGGCCCGTTTTTCTCCAAACTTCCGCGGAGTAGGGATTTACTATTGGATATTTTAAATTATAATATGTATGTTAAGAACCGTACTCACCATCAGCATGGAGGACTTGCCCTGTATATTAGAACTGATTTGAATGTGAAGGTTAGGGATGATTTGTGTGTTAATAAAGAGATGATTTTTGAGTGTTTTGTTACGGAGGTTGATAAGAATGGTGACCCATTTTTTATTGCTGTTTGTTACCGCCCCCCTTCAGCTAGTGTAGATTGTTTTTTAAAATTATTAGAGCAACAAATGGACCTTCTAACTCGTAAGAACATGCCGTGTTTTGTGTGTGGGGATTTTAACATTGATTTGAAATTGTTAGCATCTAATTTAAAAGCCCGGAATTTTTTGAATTTAATGTTAGGTTATGGGATGCATCCTGCTGTAAATATTTGTACTAGAGTGACGGAGTCATCTTCATCTCTAATTGATAATGTATTTTTGAATGTTCCCCATGATTCTTCAAGTGTTGTGTTAAATGATGTTTCGGATCACTTTGGTTTGGCTATATTAGTTCCGGGTATATTTAAGAATATTAATATTAATTGTGATGCTCGCCCTAAGCCTAAGAAATTATTAGTTGATTCAAATACTATTTCAAGATTTAAGCTTAGGATAGAACAGTTAGACTTTAAATTTTTACAAGAAGAATTAGATTTAAATTTGAAGTTTGAGCTTTGGTATGGTAAGATTAAGGATACGTTTTTGAAATGTTGTGAAGTGCCAGGAATACAGAAGAGAAGGGTGTCTCCGAATAAACCTTGGATTACAAAGAGTTTGTTACAGTCAATTAATAGAAGACGTTTTTTATATAAGTTGTCAACAAGGAGCAATGATCCTCATGATAAAGTAATATATAGAGTTTATAATAGTAGGTTAAATGCTGCACTCCGACTGGCTAAGGTAGAATATTATAAGGTTAAATTTAAAAAAGTTGAGGGTAACCCGAGTAAGACTTGGAAATTGATTAAGTCGGTGACTTGCCCTGGTAGCGTCTTGAGCCGCCCAGATAATATGGGAATGAATAATAATGTTGCAGATGAGATGTGTAATCACTTCGCTACTATTGGGCAGCGTGTGTCATCATCGGTGCCAGTATTTGATCAAGATGGAGATTTTCGTCAGTTCCTACCTGAAGATTGTGATGTGTCTGCGTACCTTAAATCTGTAACTATTGATGAATTATTTGATGTTATAAATAATATGAAAAATGGTGCATCAGGAGGCGATTTTATTTCGTTGAAGGTTTTGAAGTCGATATTACCTGTTATATCTAGTCATTTTTTAGGACTGATAAATAATTGTTTAAAAGCTGGAATATTTCCCGATTGTCTAAAGTGCGCGAATGTTATCCCGATATTTAAAGGAGGGGATAAGAATTGTTTTAGTGATTATAGACCGATTTCTTTACTGCCATTTATTTCTAGAGTGTTTGAAAAGTTGATTCATAGTAGGATGGTAAGTTTTTTCGAAAAAAGACAATTTTTTAGTTCTAGTCAGTTTGGGTTTAGGAGTCATCATTCTACAGAGCATGGAGTTTTGTTTTTAACAACTTTTATTAATGATGCTTTAGACAAGGGTCTTAAGATAGCTTCGATATTTTTGGATATTACTAAAGCATTTGACTCTGTTGATCATGATATACTAGTTCAAAAGCTATATAGTAGTGGTATACGTGGTGATTTTTTAAATGTGATAGTTAGTTTTCTTAGTGGAAGGACTCAGTGTGTCGTGATGGATGGAGTTACGTCTAAAATTGAATATATTTCGATTGGAGTACTTCAGGGTTCCGTTTTGGGCCCTTTGTTGTTTTTGGTTTATATAAATGACCTTTGTAGAGCTTCAAGTAATGTGTCTTGTTCTTTAGACCTTGATAATTACGGTACTAAAGGAATTCTACCATGTTTTGCTGATGATGCCCATTTCACTGTAGCTGCTAGAACTGAAAATGAGCTGATGACTATGTTGAAACAAGGTATTTCTTCGATTGAAAAGTGGATGCGAGTAAATAAATTGAAACTGAATCATAATAAGTCGAATTTTTTGATTTATGGTAGAATTACTGGACATTATCCATGGATTAATAATATAGAAGTAGGGCACCATACTATTGTAAGATCTACTAGTACTAGATACCTTGGTGTTATAATTGATGAAAGCCTTAGTTTTAAAGACCATATTGCATCTGTTAACAGCAAATTGTCTCGTAATATTGGTATTATGCGTAAACTTAGGTATCTTTTTCCGTGTGAAATTCTGAGAATGTTGTATTTTTCTATGGTTCACCCATATCTCATTTACTGTTGTATGGTTTGGTCGAAAACATTCGTAACTCACCTTCATCCGCTCTGCGTAACACAGAATATGGCAATTAGAGTTCTTTATGGTAATCAAATTGACCTATCTGTATCGGTGAGGCATCTTTACAGCGAGTATAAAATTCTACCGTTGGCAGGAATATGTGTATTCTATAATGCTCTGTTTATGTTTAAATATTTAGCTTCGGAGTTACCATCATGTTTTTTAGGAATGTTTAGTCTTGCGTCTACTACTCACGATCATTTGACACGATCTTCTCAGTTGGTGCGAAGACCAGCTATGGTCACGTCTAGGTCTAGGTTTTCAATTCGCCATGTTGTTCCGTTAGTTTGGGAGAGTTTGCCAGAGGATTTGAGGAATGTTGGGGGTTTGCAGGATTTTCGTAAGTCGCTAAAGAACCATTGTTTTGATGTGTATATTTTGAATGGATTATTCCACGCCACTTAAGTTTTGTTTTTGAGGAGGGCTTAGTTGCAGCTGAATATGATTATAGTTATTATAATTTTGTTGGGTGTTGTTTGGAGGTTCGTTGGTTTTCGGGTCCGGTAAGTTGAGCTCTAATTTCTTTTTTTTTTTCTCTATTTCTTTTTTTTTGTTTTTTTTTGTTTTTGTTTTTTTTTCTTTTTTTTCTGTCTTTTTTTTTTTTGGTTTCTTGGTTTTTTGATTTATTAGGAGGGTTTTCTCCCGCACAAGCATTGCTTCAGGGAATCGATGATGTATATATTTTTTTTTTAAATAAACCCAATGTTACTTACTTATCAGCAAGTTTTGAAAAACAATTTCCGTCTTTTTTATCAAATGAAGGTAGGCTAAGGAGAAATTTTCAGGCGAAATTGTAAGAATAAAATTTTCTTGGGGGAGGGGGTTTTACCCGGGCAGAGCCCCTTTTAGAGGATTTTCTTGTGGGAGGATTTTTTCTGGAGATGGGAGGTGGATTTCCCGGTAAAATTCCCTTAGGGGTCCTCAAATCTCAGAACTTAATTTAAATGTTATTTTCTCCGCGTAACTAAAACTGTCTGTTTTCATATTCAATCTCTTATTATACTATCCCTGAAATTTACAACTGCTCTTTTGACAGAGAGTTCTAAAGTCTTACCTTGTCATAAGCAATATCACAATCAAATTACTTCCAACTCCTACCAGAGTGATGAATAGAAATACTACCGCAATGACCAAATGATACCCAGGTTTGAGCGGTGAAAATGTCATCCAATGAGGGTCTATTATCAATAAATCACTTTCTGTAAATAGGCCAAATTCTATCCAGTCGTCAATCAGATGTGGCCAATAAACCTGGGGGCTAACAATAGTATTGGTTCGGTTTTCCATCTAAATGGCCGAGAAATAAAATGAATTGAGAATATATAATGCAGCGGGAATATTCTTTACCATAGGTACCTGCGCCAAAAGTTGGTCGTTTATATAGGATTCATATGAAAAAAAAAAGAAGAAAAAACATTGTATTTCATGTATTTCATTGT
>JAQQPU010017676.1:0-18380 GCA_029168905.1 Artemia sp. Kazakhstan ARC1039
AAAATGTGACCTTTAAACCTAAAAAAAAAGATTAAACAGTTCCAGAATCATTATTTCAGCCAAGTTGAAGTACCCTTGTACGTTGAAGAACCAATGACCTACATACCCTAGGATATCAGATGGCGTCAGTTCAAGAAATCTTAGGGGGTGAAGACAAAATATATTTTTCAGTATTTGGAGGGTAAGTTTGCCCCTTTTTAATATTTTTCAATAAAAAATTCCGAACACTACATTTTTTAAAATGAAAATCCCCCCCAAGGGATTTTTCATAGCTGGACAGAAGGCAAAAAAAATCAGGGATTTGGATGAATAATCCCTCCCCCTTAATTGAAGCCACTGGTCAAATCATGAGCCTTGACCCATACACCCCTCATAGGAAATGTTTGTCTTCCCCTTTGAGTCAAATATATTATGATATATCATAAAACATATTAAACATAATTTGTTATACCTAATATATTATAAGATATAACGTCCCAATACATTTAACACACCACCTACCACTTACTGAGAAGTCAACGGAGTTAACATATTAATACATAATCTATTGTACCAAATATATTATAAATATATAACGTCTCAATAAATTTAACACCCCACTTACCACTTACTGAGAAGTCTACTGAATTAACTCCAAAAATTATGCTTTCTTTTGAATAAGTGGCAATCTCACGATCAGCTCTCAAATCAAAAAGTCGACACTGAAAAGAAAATGAAAGAATTCAGAGCTCAAATTTCAATATTTTCTATATTCCAAAAAGCTCTGAGTGTTTTCTGTTTGAACGAACATGGGAAATAGAGTCATAAATATTAACTAAAAAGACGTGTCTTTTAGCCCACTGAATTTCCTTTTAAAACTCAAAAATTTGATTATCAAAGTCAATCGACTGTTGGCTCTTATTATCAAAGCTTCGTACAGATTTTTCCTGTAGCTCTGGATACAATTTCAATAAAGTGGACACCTGGGCTCATAACTGAGTTACTGTCTCAGTGAGAGCTGCACCCCAGGCAGCCCAAGCGTGTCCCCGGGTGGCAGATAGGCGACAATCTTCCAGATTTGGGGAATTCCTTTGAATATTCAATAAGAAGACGTGGACCAAGGGGTGACCAGATCCTGCTTGGTCTTAATACTTCAGGACAACATTGCGAAACAAAATGTTATTTCGTAAGAAAAAAAAGAAAAAAACCCTAATTCTATTTAGCAATTGAAAAAAAGTTTCTGGTGAATATGTGAGAAAAATAAAGAACAATGAAAAGCGGAAGCAAAATATCCGCCAGAAAGCGAGAGAAAACGAGATAGGTGTCTTTCTCGCTTATGGTAACGTACAACAGAAACTATGTATACAATTACAATAAAGTGAACGCTTGGGTTCATCACAGAGATACCTTCTTAGTGAGAGATGCACCCCAAGCGGCCCAAGCGCGTCCCCAGATGGTGGATAGGGGAAATCCTCTAGATTTGAGGGATTGCTTTGAAACTTTCTTGAGAGAAGGCGAGAGAAAACGAGAACGCGAGAGATCTCATATTTTAAAGGATGTGCAAGGTGTTTTTCAAAAGCTTCAATGGGATGTAAAAAAATATATTTGGCCATATGAAGGTGGTGCAAAAGCATCTTCAGTACTTTTTAATGGATGTGCCACTAAATTGATTTTGTAATAAATTTGTTCATTCCCAGGTGGTGGCGGATACGAGAAACTCCTCCAGATTTGGGGGATTCCTTCGAATATCCAATAAGAAGGCGCAGACCAAGGGACGACCAGATCCTGCTTGGTCTTAATACTTCAGGACAACATTGCAAAACAAAATAATTATAGCAAAATTTGAACTCTAGTCCATAGTAACTAAAGTATTAGAATAAATGATCATATACAAAATGATAAAACACACTTACATCTAACTAAGATTATATACCACGAGCATCTTCTGAAAAGTTGCTTCTGTGGGGAATGGTACCAGTTATTACTGACTTCATATGAAATGTGAGATAGCAGGTTCTTTGAGCGTTGTATACCTATGATTTTGGGTGTTTAGTGTTTGCTATCAGCCAGGTTTCTCAGCCTGTCATAGGTGTATGCTGTCTAGAACTTATTATTCGAAGCGGTTAGTTTGATATTTGGGCTTTTCTCAGCTGGATTAATTAGTCTTTTGTAGGTATTTGTTGTCTGAAACATATGATTTGGGATGTTTAGTTTGGTTTTGGGGTGCTTAGTTTACTCTTTCAGGCCTTTATGTGCTAGGTTTCTTAGTCTTCCGTAGGTGGGCGTTGTCTGATGCCTATGATTTAGGGTGTTTAGTTTGTTATGTGTTTGTGTGTGTGCGTTAGCTAAGTTTGTGTTTCCTTGTCTATTTTGAAGGGAGTTGAATGAAAAGTTAAGATTTTAGCAAGTTTAGATATGATGTTTGACGTGTCTGGTGATCTATGTGTGTGTTAGTTCATTCTAAGCTAGGTTCCTTAGCCGTTCGTGTGTTTTTCCCCATACCTATGATTTAGACTGTTTAGTTTGCTATGAGCTAAGTTTCTTAGCCTTTCGTAAGTGTGTGTTGTCTGAAACTCATGATTTGGGGTGTTTAGTTTGATATTCGGGCTTTTCTATGCTATATTTCTTAGCCTTTCGTAGGTGTGAGCAGTGTGATACTTATAATTTAGGGTGTTTAGTTTGCTATTCGGACTTTATCAGCTATGTTTCTTAGCCTTTCATCTGTGTGTTTTGTATGAAATTTACAATTTGGTTGTTTTTTGTTTAGTTTTGCGTGGTTGAACTCGTCTGAAAGTAATGATTTGCAATATTCAGCTGTCTAATTTGGACTTTTTTTTTAGCTATGTTTCTTAGGCTTGCGTATGTGTAGTGTCTGAAAGTAATGACTTGGGGTGTTTCTTTGGCTATTTCGAGGCCTTCTGTGCTAAGTTTCTTAGCCTTTCGTTGGTGTTTGTTATCTGAAACCTACGATTCGGGGTGTTATTCAGGATTGTAAGAGTTATATTTACAAGCCTTTCGTTGGTGTGTGTTGTCTGAGGCTTATGATTTGGTAAATCTAGTTTGGTTTTTTGAGTTTTGACTTGTATGAAACTTAAAATTTGGCATCTTTAGCTTGCTAATTTAGATTTTTAGAGCAATGGACACGGGCAATGTAATGTCAGGGGTCAGATCCTTCAATTGGGTCCTTGTGATTGTAAGAAAATAAAAATGGTGAATCAAATAATCGTATTGTGTCATCTGCGTTAAAAAAATAAGTGAGGAGATATGTGCAATCGATCATAATACATGCGAAAAAATAATTTAAGACGGTTGAATAATCATAGGCAGCGCAATAACGTGGCCTAAGTAAGGAACAATGTTGCCACAATGTATTACCTTTTTTTTTTTAAACAAGGGCACTTCATATCAAAGGAGCACTCGTAGAAATTTGGAAAAGGGCTCATTCGATTGGAAATTGGAAGGGCTTGTGCCCTTTTTAATTGTCGAAATTGATTGGAAGGCAACTAACAACCCTTGCACTCCCACCATTTCACCAAAAAAAATTAAATCAAAATTTTGAGATAGCCATTTTGTTCAACGTAGTTAAAAGATCTGGAAATTATATCTTTGAGAAGGACACTCCCCTATAGTCCTCACGGCAAGGGTGTTCATTTATTACCTGGCGGCATATAAGATTATTATGGAAACCGTTGTCGTAGAAACTTCAAAAAGGGCTCATTCAACTGGAAATTCTAATAGTCGAAAGTGATTGGAGGGCAACTAACCCCGCAACTACACCCACCATTTCCAAAAACACATCTAATCAAAATTTTGAGATAACTATTTTGTTCAACGTAGTTGAAAGTTCTGAAAATTAAGTCATAGATGATGAAAAAAACCCACATCCCTCAGGGCGAGGATTGTAAATTATGCCCTGGGGGCATATAAGATTTTAATACCGTTGTCGTAAAAACTTCAAAAAGGGTTCATTCAATAGAAAATTGAAATGACTAGTGCCCTTTTTAATAGTTGAAAGTGATTGGAGGGCAACTAACCCCTCTCTCACGCCCACCATTTCCCCAAACACATACAATCAAAATTTTGAGATATCCATTTTGTTCAACACAATTGAAAGTTTTGGAAATTAAGTCTGACGATGATAACCCTCTCAGAGCCCTCGGGGCGAGGGTTGTATGTTATGCACTGATAGATAGATAGATAAATTGTATTTCATACAAATATAAACAACACAAATAATTAAATAAAGCCAACAGGGAGCTAAACTCGAAAGAAAGGCTAACCATTATTACAATGAGTTCAAGTACACCAAAAATAAAGATAAAGAAGATAAACCAAAAAGCATCATAACATATAGAAAGAGGAGGACAAAGGAGGCTACCCCAGCACGGCAAAATCTAAAAATAATGCTAAGAAACAAATTATCAAGAAGAATCACCCCGTCATCAAAGGTTAATAATATATTCTACTAATCTAGTCTTTAAAAGTGATCCGCTATTAAGATTTTTAAATTTACTATTTAATTTTAGCCTATTTGCTATAGAAGGGATTTGGTATCTTATTGAAAATTTATGTCTTTCACAATTAATCAAAGGGATTCTATACGCTCCAAAACGAGCCGACGAAGAAGCGAGTGAGCGAATAGGGAGGGGTAACAACAACTTGTGATTCATAAAAATAACTCGCCGGAGACTGAATATCATAATGCCAGAGCGATAAATGCAATTCCCTAAGTTGAATAAGATTTAATATATCAAGAAATGAAAATAAAGTTTTTGTTTCAGAAAGATTTTGAAGTCGTGCAGGACGATGAAAGAAAGTACCAAGGATTCTTACGGCTTTATTTTGCAATGTCTGGAGGTGTTTAAAATGATTAGGAAATGTATTTAGGTAAATAATGGGACAATATCTAAAGTATGATTCTATTAAAGAATGATAAAGGATTTTAATAATTGAAAAAGGAAAAACATACTTTAACCGATGTAAACATCCTAAATTTTGGGCTAATTTTATACGGAGATGGTCAGAATGACTACGGAAACATAAAAGCTCATCAATAATAATCCCCAAATATCTATATGTCTTAGCCCGTCTAATTCTACACCCAGAAACAACTAACTCATCAATCCCAACCTTAGCAACTCCTTGCTTAGATCTCCCAAAAACCATAAACTCTGTCTTAGACAAATTGAGAACTAGACGATTACAAGAAAACCACTGGATAACTGAATTCATTTCAGACCCCATGTTCTTGATCAATAATGAAGGGGTTTTAGCTTCAACAGATACCACTGTATCATCTGCATACATAAGTGCAAGGCTATCCTTGTAGGATAGACAATTAGGGAGATCATTTATATATATCAAAAATAGTAACGGTCCAAGTAAGCACCCTGGGTCACTCCAATATCATCCAGGGAGTGAGGCTGAGACAGATGGCCTCGTAGGTCTACCTGGAATCCGCGATTACGTAAATATAACTTTATTAAATCCAATGCTTTTCCACCAATTCCAGAGTTATTCAGTTTTTCAAACAAAATGGAATAATTTAGAGTATCAAATGCTTTTTTTATATCGTAGAAAATGCATGATACATAATTATCATTATTCAGTGAATCATTAGTTTTAAGCAAAAGGGCTGCAACTGCTTGTTCAGTAGAACGACCTGGTCTAAACCCAAACTGACTTTTCGGTAAAAAAAAAACTTTTTTATCTAGATAAGGCAAAATTCTTTTGTGAAATAACTTTTCCAAAATCTTTGACAAAGGAGAAAGTATTGCAATAGGTCGGTAATTATCAACATTAGTTTTATCACCTTTTTTATACCGTGGGATAACTCGGGTAATTTTCCATTTAGTAGGGAATACCCCAGAAGATAAACACAAATTAAAAATATAAACAAGAGATGTATGAATTACAGATGCAAGATGTTTCAAAAGATTAGTTGAAAGTCCATCCAAACTTAATGAATTACCTCTATTTAAATCTACTAAGTTTTTTTGGAATTCATCAAGACTAACTGGGGTCAAAAACATACTTGTATCCTCTGATTGACGAAGGTATTTTTTATATGAATGAGCTGAAGTCGAGCCAAGACCACGAGTAACATCAGAACCATACTAGCAAAATGAGCACTCAAAGATTCTGCAATAGTGCCATTTCCCTTTGATTCAAGACCATTTTTATCTATTAATAATTCTGGGTAAAAAATATTCCAATTGTTTCCTATCTTTTGTTTAATTAGATCCCATGTTTTTTTCGGTGAATCAGCATTCCTAAAAGAATTTTCAAAATACCTTTTCTTACTCGTTCTAAGAGTTTTCACCAAGAGCTTTTTATAATTTTTAAGCGTATAATATTATCAGGTGATGGATATTTCATTCTTATCCTATATAGACGATTTTTTTCATTAACTGATCTCAGGAGTGACTCATTAATCCATGGTTTTCATGGAGATTTTTTTTACGATGTATTTTTTCATAAGGACAATGATGGTCTAATCGTTCATTTAACGTAGTTGAAATTTCAACGTAGTTGAAAATTCTGGAAATTAGGTTTTTGAGGATGACAACCCCCCACAGCCCTCAGGGCAACGGCTGTAAGTTATGCCCTGGGGGCACATAAGGTTTTTATAGAAAGTGTTGTCGTAGAAACTTCAAAAAGGGCTCATTTGATAGGAAATTGAAAGAGCTAGTGCCCTTTTTAATAGTCGAACGTGCTTTGAGGGTACCTAACACCCCTCTCACACCCACCATTTTCCCGAACACATCCAATCATAATTTTGAGATAGTCATTTTGTTAAACATAGTTGAAAGTTCTGGAAATTAGGTCTTTGAGGATGACAAACCCCCCCCCCACCCCACACCCCTAAGGCAAGGGTTGTAAGTTATGCCCTTGGGGCATATAAGGTTTTTATAGAAAATGCTGTCGTAGTTACTTAAAAAAGGGCTCATTCAACTGGAAATTGGAAGGGCTAGTGCCCTTTTTAATAGTCGAAAGTGATTGGAGGGTAGCTAACTCCCCTCTCACACCCACCATTTTCCCAAACATATGCAATCAAAATTTTGAGATATCCATTTTGTTTAACGCAGTTGGAAGTTTTGGAAATTAGGTCGTTGAGGATGACAAACCACCCACAACCCACAGAGCAAGGGTTGTAATTTATGTCCTTGGGGTATATAAGGTTTAAATAGAAAGTATTGTCGTAGAAACTTCGAAAAGGGCTCATTCAATTGGAAATTGAAAGGTCTAGTGCCCTTTTTAATAGTCGAAACTGATTGGAGGGCAACTAACCTCTCTCTCACGCCCACCATTTACCCAAACACATGCAATCAAAATTTTAAGATATCCATTTTGTTCAACGCAGTGGAAAGTTTTGAAATTTAGGTCTTTGAGGATTATAAATCCCCGCACCTCTCAGGGCAAGGGTTGCGAGTTATGCCCTTGGGTCATATAAGGTTTTTATAGAAAGCGTTGTCGTAGAAACTTCAAAAAGGACTCATTCGATTGGAAATTAATAGGGCTAGTGCCCTTTTTAATAGTAGAAAGTGATTGGTGATACTTTAAGTGAAAGTGATACTTTACTGACAAAAAATTATCTTAAATGTTTTCACTTTTATAACTTTAAGAAATCTAAAATTAATTAAGATTTTAAGGAATAAATATCAGCATATGTATATTAAACTGACAATGCACTTTTTTTCAGTAAATTCATCTGAATTTCTTCGGTAAAGTATACATTATATTCTGGCCTTTAGAAAGCATGGGGTTTTAGATCCCTACTCATAAAAATTTCTGCTCGTTTTGAGTTAAACTCTGTTATTTATTTTAATTTCTGTTTGTTTTGGGTTTGATTTATTTATTGATACTTATTTGTGGTAGTTGTAGGCTTGGTAGATAGTTTGATTCTATTTTTATTCGTTTTTGGTTTAATGGAGTTCTTTACTTTTTTCTTTAATTTCTTAATGAAGTTCTTTAATTTTTTTTTGAAAAAATTTTTTTGTGGAAAAAGTTTTTTTTAATTAATCTATCATAGGCAGAGCAATCGCGCTGCCTATGTAAAGAACGATGTTGGCACAATGTAATATTTGTTTTCCATACCAGGGCACTTTGTATCGAAGGAGTTGTCGCAGAAACTTCGAAAAGGGCTCATTTGATTGGAAATTGGAATGGCTAGTGCCCTTTGTAATAGTCGAAAGTGATTGGAAGGCAACTAACACCCCTTCCACGCCCACCATTTTCCCAAACACATCCAATCAAATTTTGGAGATAGCCAGTTTGTTCAGCGCTGTGGAAAGTTTTGGAATTTAGGTCTTTGAGGATTATAACCCCCCACACCTCTCAGGATAAGGGTTGCGAGTTATGCCCTTGGGGCATATAAGGTTTTTATAGAAATCGTTGTCGTAGAAACTTCAAAAAGGGCTCATTCGATTGGAAATTGATAGGGCTAGTGCCCTTTTTAATAGTAGAAAGTGATTGGTGATACTTTAAGTGAAAGTGATACTTTACTGAAAAAAAATTATTTTAAATGTTTTCACTTTTATAACTTTAAGAAATTAAAAATTAATTAAGATTTTAAGGAATAAATATCAGCATATGTATATTAAACTGACAATGCACTTTTTTCAGTAAATTCATTTAAATTTTTTCGGTAAAGTACACATTATATTCTGGCTTATAGAAAGCATGGGGTTTAGATCCCTACTCATAAAAATTTCCGCTCGTTTTGAGTTTGACTCTGTTAGTTATTTTAATTTCTGTTTTTTTTTTTGGGGGGGGGGGGTTCATTTATTGATACTTATTTGTGGTAGTTGTATTCTAGGTAGATAATTTGATTCTATTTTTATTCATTTTTGGTTTAATGGAGTTCTTCACTTTTCTCTTTAATTTCTTAATGAAGTTCTTTACTTTGTTTGGAAAAAATTATTTTGTGGAAAGTTTTTTTAATTAATTTATCATAGACAGCGCAATTGCGCTGCCTATGTAAAGAACGATGTTGGCACAATGTATTATTTTTTTTGGGGGGTGGGTAGACCAGAGCACTTCTAATCGAAGGAGTTGTCGTAGAAACTTTTAAAAGGGCTCATTCGATTGGAAATTAGAGTGGCTAGTGTCCTTTTTAATAGTCGAAAGTGATTGGAAGGCAACTAACACCCCTTCTACGCCCACCATTTCCCCCAAACACATTCAATCAAAATTTTAAGATAGCTATTTTGTTCGGCGTAGTTGATTTCCAAATAGAAATTATGCTTTTGTAGGGGACACACCCCCACAGTCCTCAGGGCAATGGTTGTAAGTTATGCCCTGGGGGCATATAAGATTTTTATTAACTGTCGTAGAAACTTCAAAAAAGGCTTATTCGATTGGAAATTCAAAGGGCTAGTGCCCTTTTTAATAGTTGACAGTAATTGGAGGTCAACTAATCCCCCTCTAAGGCCCACCTTTCCCCAAACACATCCAATCAAAATTTTGAGACAACAATTTTGTTCAACGTAGTTGAAAGTTCTGAAAATTAGGTCTTTGAGGATGACCACTCCCCACAGCCCTCAGGGCAAGGGTTATAAGTTGTGCCCTGGGGGCATATAAGGTTTTCATAGAAAGTGTTGTCGTAGAAATTTCAAAAGTATGACGTAAGTATGTATGACGGCACTGGATCCTTAAGATCCAAACCGGCGGTGCTGATCTCCGTTTCGTGGCCCTTCAGCCAGGAAGTGCCATGGGGGGCTGGGGGCCAGCCATCCTGTGCTTTATTCGATTGGAAATTGAAATAGTTAGTGCCATTTATTATAGTCAAAACTTATTGGAAGGTAAGTAACCCCCCTTCCACGCCCACCATTTATCCCAACACATCCAATCCAAATTTTGAGATAGCGATTTGTTCAACGTAGTTGAAAGTTCTGAAAATTAGGTCTTTGAGGATGACAACCCCATCAGAGCTGTCAGGGCAAGGGCTATAAGTTATACCCTGGGGGCATATAAGGTTTTTATTGAAAGCTTTGTCGTAGAAACTTGAAAAAGGGCATATTCGATTGAAAATCCAAAGGGCTAGTGCCCATTTTAATATTTGAAAGTGATTGAAGGGCAACAAACCCCCCTCTCACGCCCACCTTTTCCCCAAACGCATACAATCAAATTTTTAGATATCCATTTTATTTAACGTTGTTGAAAGTTTCGGAAATTAGGTCTTTAAGGATGAAATCTACCCCCCCCCCCCCACAGCCCTTAGGGTAAGGGTTGTAAGTTATGCCCTGGGGGCATATAAGGTTTTAATCCCCCCAGGGCAAGGGTTGTAAGTTGTGCCGTTGGGACATATAGGGTTCTTATAGAAATTGTGGTCATATAAACTTCAAAGGGGGCTCATTGGATTGGTAATCAGACGCTCTAGTGCTCTTTTTAAGAGTCAAAGTGATCAGAGGGCAGCTGCCCTCTCACCCCTACACACATTATATCGTCCCGAAATGCGTCTAATAGAGATATTGAGATAGCCATTCTATTCAAAATAGTCTAAATGTCATATAACAAGGCTTTTGGGGTTGAAATAAACCCCAGAGATTAGGGGCAATTGTTGTAAGTTATACCCAGGGGTATTAAAGGCTTTATGGAAGGGATGGTTATTTAACTTCAGAAGAGGCTCAGTCTTTTTCCCTGAAAAAGACTATGTCAATATAAAACGAACAGAAATTAATCAAAAAAGCTTTTTGCTCAAAATAAGTTTTTCAAAAAAAGTAAGAACTCTATTAAGCCAAAAATGAACAAAAATAGAAACAAATAATCTACCAAGCATACAACTACCACAAATCAGTATCAATAAATAAATGAAACCCAAAACAAACCAAAATTAAAATAAGTCAAACTCAAAACCAGCAGAAATTTGAGTAGAGTTCTAAACTCTACTACTACTACTACTACTACTACTACTACTACTAATAACTCACCGTAGCACCAAGCCAGCTGAGGCCAACACAGCTACGCACGCTCCTCCTCCACCCCAATCTATTCAAAGCCTCCCCTTTTACACCCGCCCACGAAGTTCCCATTTCCTTTAAATCTTTCTTTATGACGTCCTCCCACCCCAGACGGGGACGACCTACTTTCCGTTTAGCCCTAGATGGTTGGATGAAAAGAACAATCTTCGGCAATCTGTCATCCTTCATCCGCACAACGTGCCCTAGCCACCTCAACCTTTCTTTCATTATAGCCCTAGAGAGCGGTATTGAACCACATTTTTCGTATAGCCTATTGTTTGAAATACGGTCAGTCAGCCGGGTACCCAGAACAATCCTTAAGCAATTTCTCTGGAAAACATCTAGCAAATCTTCATCCGCTTTTCGGAGCGTCCAAGCTTCAGAGCCATATCTGACCACTGTCATCACTGTAGCTTCTAATATTCTAATCTTGGTTTGCAGACTTATCTTCCTATTCTTCCAGACTTTTTTTAACCGTGAAAAAACACCCTGAGCCTTGGCTATTCTATATTTAGCATCTTCACTGCTCCCACCATCTTTACTAATAATAATACCAAGGTAAGTGAAGCTGCCCACCTGATCAATCTTTTCATTACCCAACGTCACCTTTTCATCTTCACTTATTCCTAGCCTTAGTGACTTAGTCTTCCTAACATTAATTTCCAATCTAATTCTAGCACCCTGAACTCGCAAAACCTCTAAAACTTCACTTATTTTGCTCACACTTTCATCTAGGATGCTTAAATCATCAGCATAATCCAAGTCCAGGACACGTTTTCCTCCCCATTTGATTCCGTGGTCTCCCATTGCCTTTCCTGTTCTCCTTAAAACAAAATCCATCAAAATAATCCATACAAAGGGGGATAGAACACAGCCCTGCTTAACTCCTGATTTAATACAAAACCAAATGCTAACCTCATTTCCTACCTTAACCACAGCAGTGTTATTCTCGTACATAGCAGTAATCACTTTAATGTATAACTTGTACTTTACTGCAAAAAAAAATCTTTTAAATTTTTTCACTTGTAACTTTAAGAAAACAAAAATTAATTAAGATTTTGAGGAATAAATATCAGCAAATGTATATTAAACTGGCAATGAACATTTGTTTCAGTAAATTCTTTTGATTTTTTTCAGTAAAGTATAAATTATATTCTGGCTTTTAGAAAGCATAGGGCTTAGAACCCTACTAAGATTAAATTCTGCTCGTTTTGAGTTTCTGCTTGATTTCTGTATCTGCTTGAGTTTCTGCAGATTAATTTCTGCTCGTTGAGTTTTTGGTAGTTGTATGCTTGGTAGATTATTTGATTCTGTTTTTGTTCCTTTTTGGTTTAATGGAGTTCTTTACTTTTTTTGAAAAACTTAATTTGTGCAAAAATTTTATTTTGATTATTCATAGGCAGCGCAATAGCACTGCCTAAGAAAAGACCCATGTTGGCACAATGTATTATTTATTTTCTTCTTCCTTACCAGGGCACTTCGTATCAAAGGATCTGTCATAGAAACTTGGAAAAGGACTTATTCGATTGGAAATTAGAGCGGCTAGTGTCCTTTTTAATAATCGAAAGTGATTGGAAGGCATCTAACACCCCTTCCACGCCCACCATTTTCCCAAGCACATCCAATAAAAATTTTGAGACATCCATTTTGTTCAGCGTAGTGGATTTCCAGATAGAAATTATATTTTTGAGGAGGAAACTCCCCAACAGCCCTCACGGCCAGGGTTTTAAGTTATGCCCTGGGGGCATATAAGAACGATGTTGGCACAACGTATTATCTATTATTTTTTTTCCTTTAGATCAGGGCACTTTGTATGGAAGAATTTGTCGTAGAAACTTCGAAAAGGGCTCATTCAATTGGAAATTGGAGTGGCTTGTGCCCATTTTAATAGTCGAAAGTGATCGGAAGGCAACTAATACCCCTTCCACGCCCACCATTTCCCGAAACACATCCAATGAAAATTTTGAGATAGCCATTTTGTTCAGTGTAGTTGATTTCCAGATATAAATTATATTTTTGAGGACATTCCCCCACAGCCTTCAGGGTAAGGGTTGTAAGTTATGCCCTGGGGGCATATAAGATTTTTATTAAAAAAATTGTCGTAGAAACTTCAAAAAAGACTTATTCGATTGGAAATTCAAAGGGCTAGTGCCCTTTTTAATAGTCGAAAGTGATTGGAGGGCAACTAACCCTCCTCTCACGCCCACCTTTTCCCCAAACACATCCAATCAAAATTTTGAGATAGCAATTTTCTTCAACGTAATTGAAAGTTCTGGAAATTAGGTCTTTGAGGATGACTACCCCCCCCCCCCCCAGCCGGCAGGGTAAGAGATGTAAGTTATACCGTTGGGGTATATGAGGTTTTTATTGAAAGAGTTGTCGTAGAAACTTCAAAAGGACTCATTCGAATTGGAAATTGAAAGGGCTAATGCCTTTTTTAATAGTTGAAAGTGATTGGAGAGCAACTAACGAACCTCTCACTCCTAACATTTCCCCAAACACCTCCAATCAAAATTTTGAGATAGCCGTTTCGTTTAACGTAGTTGTTAGTTCTGGAAATTAGGTAATTGAGGATGACAACACCCTGACAGCCCTCAGGGCAAGGGTTGTAATTTATGCCCTGGGGGCATGTAAGTTGTTTATAGACAGCGTTGTTGTAGAAACCCAAAAAGGGCTCATTCGATTGGAAATTGAATGGGCTAGTGCCCTTTTTAAAAGTCGAAAGTGATTGGAAGGCTTGACATATTTATAGTAAAGATCGATATGGGTACAATGTATTATTATTTTTTTTTTTCATTTGTTTTGACCAGGGCACTTAGTATTGAAGGAGTTGTCGTAGGAACTTCGAAAAGGGCATATTCGATTGAAAATAGAGAGGGCTAATGCCCTTTTCATAGTCGAAAGTGATTGGAGGGCAACTAGTCCCCCACCCATGCCTACCCTCACATTTGCCCATTATGTTAAAAACTAAATGTTGCCCTAAGATTAAACCAAAATGCACAGTGTTAATGGTAATTCCCAATAAGGCATCACAGCAGTATCTCAAGAACGACTGAGTGTATTATGTTCAAACTTTCGGGGCTACTTCTGCTCTTAAAATTTGACCAAATCAAAATAGCGTAAGCGTATCCAAGCTATCAAAGAAAGTAAACAGATTTTTTTTGCAAATGGTATCAAGTTTTCTATTTCAGGTCAACTAGAGGTGGTATGAAACTATATTAAACACAACTATTTGTGTCCAGATTTTTAAAAGTGTGTATGTTGTTAAAAATTACTGAAAATTTTTCTTCAGCATACAAATAGCAAGCCAAACTATAAAATCTCAAAAAAACGAAAAGATTTAAAGTATTATTTTCTTTTTCCCTGAAAAGACTATGTCAATATAAAACGAACAAAAATTAATTAAAAAACCTTTTCACAAAATAAGTTTTTCAAAGAAAAGTAAAGAACTGCATTAAACCAAAAGTGAGAAAAAATAAAATAAAATAATCTAGCAAGCGTGAAACTACCACAAATCAGCATCGATAAATAAATGAAACCAAAAACAAACGGAAATTACAGTAACTAACCGAGTCAAAATAAAAACAAGCAGAAATTAACATGAGTAGGGCTCAAAACCCCTATGCCTTCCCAAGGCCGGAACAAAATTTACACTTTACTGAAAAAAATACAAATAAATGTGCATTGTGAGTTTAATATACATATACTGATATTTAGTAATCAAAATATTAATATTATTTGATTTATTAAGTTCTAAAAGTAAAAACATTTATATTTTTGAGGGTGTTTTGAGCCCTACTCATGTTTTTTTCTGCTTGTTTTGAGTTTGACTCGGTTATTTATTGTAATTTAAGTTTGTTTTGGGTTTCGTTTATTTATCGATACTGATTTGTGGTAGTTTCACGCTTGGTAGATTATTTGATTGGATTTTTGTTTATTTTTGGTTTAATGGAGTTCTTTACTTTTCTTTGAAAAACTTATTTTGTGGAAAAAGTTTTTTTAACTAATCATATAAAGATCTAGTTATGAAAGCCTGGTTAAACATGTGCTTCATCTTCAACGAGTTAACTACACCCGTTATTCAACTATTGCTAATATACTGGTTTGTGGCCTTGGATGTCTGCCATAGCAACCCGTGAGCTACGATATGGCAAGTAAGAGCGCATTGCTTGTTGTTGACCTTGGATGGTTGCCAAAGCAGTCCTTGGATGTCGGCTGAAGCAGTCCTTGGAAAATTGCCAAGGAGGAAGCGCAGGTCATTACTATTTTAGGGGTTCTTCTCTGAAAAATCTTACTTGCCTTCAGAAAAGCCATCTCGCATAATAATGGAAACTTCTCCAATACCAAAACAATTTACTCTCTATCGATCTAGTTTCTACCTAGGGAAAAGAACTTTATTGTTTTTGACTTTATTTCTGCCCATCTTTGGTATAATGTAAGCGTTTTACTTCTTTTTTTTTCTGGTCCTGGCACCATTTTTTTGGACACTTCGTCCAAAACTCTGATTCTGTTGTTGTAAAATGTTTAGATTACTCTGAGACTAGTGAAGCCCGTTCAACACCCTGAATATAAAATTATATGAAAAGTGAACATATACGAATATAATAATAGAATATAGTTCTTACCGTTGCATCGTCAGATCCAGTGGCAATAGCGTCGCCACTTGGGTGAAACTTTACCGTGTTAATATCTGCCTCATGTCCCTCAAAGGCCTGCACTCTCTGTCCGGTTCGCATATCCCATACATATGCCACACGATCGCAACCCTAAAAAAGTGAATTGTGGTTTTAATCCATTAATCTAATGATATCAAATTCAAGTAAATATTATTTTCGCAAGGTGCAATATTAAATTGCTCCTCGATTAAAAATCAAAACCCATTGCCTTGGAAATATGTCTTTATTCATCTTGTAAGTTTATCAACCGTACAGGGCAATCAATGAAGTCAACAAACGAAATTGATTTTACATTTTGGGCTAAAAATTGTTCAAAACCATTGCTTTTTCATTAGCAGTATAGTAACTCACAGTGCAAGTTCAACATGTATTTCCAGGCAATGTGTTTTTGGCTATTGCACTAGGTTTACACAGCTATATGACTTGAAATGGTTTACACAAAGACACAGCTAAGACACAAAACTGTTCATACTCAACCGTTCCATCTTTTAAACCACCAACAGCAAAACTATAAATATGGGATTAGGTTTTTACTTTTTTAATGAGGATTTTTTAGTTTAAATATTCAAACACAGTCAATGGGCGGTCATGACGTACAAGATTGCAGCAACAAACCGATGATCTGCAAAAAGAAAATGCAAAAACATCCATTTCTGCACTAAATTGCAGCTGTGTCAAACTAGGTTTGGAGAAGCATATGCCAAAACCCTCAAAAGTAACTAAATAGTAAAACTGTTATGGACATATTTTACCAGTCTTTCGTAGCCTTGTTGCAACAAAATAGTTGGTAATCGCCGAAAAAAAGCCAAAAAACAGTCCGGCAATTATCATTTTAGGATGACTAAGAATTGTTTATCATTTAAGGAGGCGATGTTAGTGTGCATAAGCCTATGTCGATACAATTATAGAATAGAAATTTTAAAAAATGGGTTTAATAATTAAGAACAGAGTAAAAAATTTATTTTCCATCCCTAGCCACGTCAAAACTTAATGAGCTATTAAGACTAGCAGGAAATATTTCATTTAAGTAAATCCCAAGGTAGCTTGACTGGAGGATTATTCTTTTGCAACATTGGTTTTATCTTGTTTTGATTTTAGTAGGTTTCTTAGGCTTTTGTTTGTTTTCTTTCTTTTCATCGCAAACTATATGAAAGTCAATTCTGTGACTATGGCAGATGTTGCACAGTAAGCTCATAGCAGGATTGATTAACCAAATATTGAAATGATATACCAGACGAACTTGAATTTTACAAATGAGCCAATATACCAATGATGAACCGATATGAACAGATGAACTTATAAGCCAATGGAAAATTTGGGGCTGAACGTTGAGGCCCTTGGCCTTGTTTATCAGATAAATACTCTTTTTGTAACTTAAAATCATTTCTCTTTAATTTCAATACTTCAATCCTGGGCGAAGCTATTATTAAATATTCTTTCGCCCTGCTAGTATTCTCTCAGGGTTAGCTGATTACGACACTTGTTTAAAGAATCTGCTAATTAGCTATCAACTGAAAAATGCATCCTACGAGTGACCAGTACAGAAGACAGAATAGCTTGAAAAGCCGAGAGTAACGTTTGTCCTTCCATTTGTAGGAGACATTCACTGCCTTTAGTAAGAGGTACCCAAAACTCCACGTTGGAGGTGAGTCGCAAAGTATTTTTTAATTTTGGGTTGACGTTTAGTTTAGTTCGTTTCGTAGACTTGATGTCAAAATAAGTAAGCTTTTTTTCTGCAGTTACTTTTGACTTCTTTTTGCCTAGGTAGAAACTAGAGAGATAGAGAGTAAATTGTTTTGGTGTTGAAGAAGTTTCCATTATTAGCGAGATAGTTTCTCTGAAGGAAAGTAAGATTTTTCAAAGAAGAATTTTGAGCTTGAGACCGTGGGCCCATAGCGGGCACATACATGCTACGGAAAGCGCACTTCTTTACACTTCATCATATTTCTTTTTTATTAATTCCAAAATGCGGTAAGCTTTATAAAGACAAAACAAAAATACGAAATTCTTTTTCTTTGATTAGTTGTTACACTTCTATTTTCTTCCTACTCTGGTCTAAATTCAAGGGGGGGCATGCCGTAACCGATCTGTCGTAACCGATATTGGTGCACTCAAATCTCCAAAGTTCAAGTCAGGAATTTTCCTATGTTTTAAATTGCTAGCCTCACTAGCACCTTGGCCACATATTTCTTCAAAATACCTATTTCTTTTCGGTTCAATTTTAGAAATACATGTGCCCAACTCGTCATGTAATCGTGCGAAAACGCATTTAGCCTTGGCAAGTTCTGGCGCACTTGAATTGCTTTCTTCCTCATATTTTTATTGTTGACTCGTATGCTTCACCTGATTTAGGGTCAGGAACACTCCATGATGGCACAGTTATAACAGTGGGATTAAAGTCCTCGAAAGAGTTTACAACGTATGAATGAAGACTTCGAGTTTCCGCTATTTTTTTATTTCTTGACTTGATGTCATGGAATTCCCATTAGCAGTATTAGGTGAAAGTAATAAGCGCCCAATTAGCACTGAACGTGATTGCGTAATATGCCTTACCACGGGCCAGTGACCTATTACAATGAACCCTACATGCCATGGCAGACAGGTTTTTCTAATGTGACACTCATTTTTTGGAGGTCAAACAGAGAGAGAGTGGCGGTCAAACTAACTTGATTAGTAATTGGATTCAGATATACTACGAACGGACTTTCAGTCCTACATTCACGGGTTTCTGCAAAGTGTTATGGGTTTCATTGAAAAAATACCA
>JAQQPU010017677.1:0-18378 GCA_029168905.1 Artemia sp. Kazakhstan ARC1039
GCATTGGTCAGTCTAATCAAAACAGCGAACGGTGCAATTTCGCGCCTTCGTTATACAAACTATCCTATGCTCCTATCACCAGATGACATAGTGGCCATTAAAAATCGTAAAATGTGTTGGGTTTGCAAGGGAGAATTTGATGATGGTGTTGGGAATGGGGGGAGGAGGAAGGTGATCGACCATGATCATTTGTGGCAGGAAATTACATCGGGAGGGAGTAACTTTAGAGGGGTCGCACACCAGTCATGCAATTTAAACGTTAGACAACAATATTTCGTACCTGTTTTTATACACAATTCCAATTACGACTTAAAGTTTGTTCTTCCGGCGTTGGCCCGCATTGCCAAGGGAGGAGTTGTAGATGACGCATGGATAGATGGTTCTTTTTCATATAATATCATACCCAAATCATCGGAGAAGCTACTGCTGCTAGAATTCATGTGGAAAACAGTTGACAAGGGTAACACGTGCCTGAATAAAATCCGTTTTTTAGACTCGTTTAGCTTCTTCCCCAAGTCTTTAAGTCAATTGATTCAGGTGCAGAAAAGTGACAATTTTGATAGCTTCCCCCTCCTCAAACAGCGCTTCCCCGATGATGAAATGTATGATTTATTAACGTGTAAGGGTATATATCCATATGATTATTACAACTCTGGCTCGAGGCTAGATGAGGCGTCACTACCGCCCATTGAAGCTTTTTACAATTCTCTTACTGAGAGTGAGTGCACCACTAGCGACTACGAATTTGCTAAGAGGGTTTGGGCAAAGGGCGGATGTAAAAATGGGTGGGATTACTGTAAACTTTACTTGGCCAGTGATGTACTCACTCTTCTGGATATTGTGTGCAAAAATACGGATAAAATCTATGGGGAATTTGGGTTGGATTTAGGTTATTATTTTTCCACTCCCCATTTGGTGATGGACTTGATACTTAAAATCAGCAAAGAAGAAATAGGTCTGATCGCCGATGTGGATCAGCATCTGTTTGTAGAGAGATCAATGAGGGGTGGGTATGTTTTTCACGGGGATCGTATCATGAAAACTGATCCGAGTGGACAGCACACCGATGAAAAGTCGGACGCAGTTTTTTTGGATATGAATTCTCTTTACCCATCGGCAATGTCTCACTACTGTTTGCCGTGTGGCAATTATAAATGGCTTAACAATCCCTGTGCTTCGAATTGCCCCGACATTGCCAGTGTTGAGGAGAATGGGGCACAGGGATGGTTTTTTGAAATTGACGGTGAAATACCCATGGAAATCCATGACTCTGTAAAAGACTTTGTTTTTCCGTCCATAAATAGACCGGTGAGTAGGGACTCTCTGAGCCCCTACAATTTATCTTTAGTAGAGGACGGGAGTATGCACTGGGTACCTTCAAAACAAAAACTAATTACCGACCTCAACCCGAAACAGAATATCGTTGTTCATCACGTGCTATTGAAATGGATGGTGTCCAATGGATTCAAGGTCACAAAGATTCATAGAGCCCTCCAATTTGATCAAAAGCCTTACATGAAAACGTTTATTGACACCTTTGTCAGTAAGCGTTCACAAGCGAAAACGAAAGTTGAAAAAGAAGTCTATAAACTCATTTTGAACTCAGCTTTCGGTAAAATGTGCGAGAGCGTACGACACAGAAGTCGATGTGACATTGTAACCAACCCCAAAGATTGTGCTCGAATCATTGCGGATCCAAACTTCACATCGTTCACAATCATATACTCTAATATGGTGCTCCTACATCGCAAGAAAAGAAACATTGTATTAAATAAAAATATTGCAGGCGGAAGTGCAATAACTGAAATATCCAAGAAACTCATGTTGTCATTTTATTATAATTTATGCAAGGTACAGTGGCCGATTGAGGGACAAGTTCAAGTGTACTACGAGGACACTGATTCACTCCTGTTAAAAGTCAAAACTGAAAATCTATTGAATGATTTGGAAAATGGTGAGTACATTAGCTCACGAATGGACTACACTAACTGGGACGAATCCCTCTACCCAGAGCTAGTGAAACGCCAGGCCCCAAATCAATTGTTAATGCTAAAATCTGAAACGGGTAGCGATCTGATATCCAGTGCTGTGTTTCCTGAACCGAATATATACTGTGTGGAAACGCACGGCAAGGATATCAAACAAGTTTGCAAGGGGGTACCTACACACTTTGTAAAAAATAATTTCGACATGAGTGTGTATAGAAACTGTGTGGAACGTAGTTTAGTGCCAAGGGCGAAAGTCATGGTGATTCGCTCTTTACAATTTAAAAACTACACAGTTAGAGTTGAGAAAAACGCCATGTCTGCCATATCGGACAAAGTCTATGTACTTGAGGATGGTGTGAAGGTACTACCACACGGTCATTATTTAATTTCAGACCGAGTTGAATGTACAGAGTACAAAAAGCAACTCGGTCTAAAAAAATTAACTTAAATTCACAAAAAAAAAGTATAAATTGGGTGGGAGGGATTTTTTTGGGTAATTAGGTTTTTTAATTCTTTTTTTCTCTATCACAATCAATTTTCAATGTGTGTGTGTGTATGCAAGGCAGATTAATTTCCAGTATTTAATGCCAGCCCCCGGCTTGGGCCCGCCGCAGCGGGCCCCCTGGCGCCCGGCGCTTCCCGGCTCCGGCCGCCACAGCGGCCGCCCCCCCCCCGGGGGGGAGGGGGGACCCCAAAATTTAAAATGTTGTAAGTAAAAGTGTATGATATTATTTCACAAGTGTGTATAAGGGGTCTGGCGTATTCTCGCTTGAAAATTGAACCCCTAGAAAAATTCGTCCAGAGATTAGCTCCCCACAGAAAATAGGACCCTGTAAAATTCTCCCAAGAAAATTCAATGCTTCACATCTGAAAAATTTCACCCCTGACAATTTTCCTCTAAGAACTATTCCTTGGACAATTTTCAACCTGAAAATAAATACTATATATTGAAAACTGATTTGATCTGTATTGATATTTATGTCATTTTATAGTTATTAATTAAAAAAACGTTCCGAAAAATAAGTTTTTCAAAGAAAAGTAAGTTTAAAAGGCCATTTTAAACTTAAGCTCAGGAGATACAAATACCTGTTAAAATTCAAACTCAAAACGACCAGAAATTATTACTAAAGAATAAATGAAACCCAAAACGAACAGAAATTAAATAAAAAATCATAGCAAAAAACACACAATATATAATAATATAAATGAATAAATAGAACTTAAAGCGAGTAATGCTTAGACTGAATATGAAAATCAAGCTTAAAACGAAAAAAAAATAGTTTTCTATTAAAGTATAAATGAAACTTAAAACGAACAGAAATTAAATAAACAATCAATGCGAACAAACATACAATATTTATTAATGTAAATGAATAAATAAATCTTAAAACAAGTGAAACTTAAATTGAATATGCAAATCAAGTTTGAATCGAATAAAATAACTACAAACAAGAGTTTGGGTATCGCCTCACTGCTGAAGCCTAAAACCTACTGCGTCATTGGCGCCTTACTGAAAACTATATGAGTCTTGAACACAACCAAAACAACCAAAATAGTAAAATTTGGATAACTAAAAAATAGGACGTTATGAACCAATACAACCAGATTTGTATCTCAGCTTGTTCCCTCATTAAATCAATGAATAATGTTGAAACTCTGTTGGTCTCTTCAGTCTTCGGGTTTAGAATTGTAGACAGGATGCTTTGTTTAAGAAAGCCTCTACCCAGTTTTGACACCATACTCCGATTCAGAATACCCTGTAATCACTCTAGATACTGTGTTGATTTGCGTAATAAATCTTTCTTTCCCTTTAAAAATGGGAGTTAGTGTTTGGGCCCATGTGATACTAACTGATGTGCCAAACGTGCAGAGACTGCATACCACACAAGGTTCTCCAAAATCTATCAATCAAGTACAAGCTTAAGCTCAGAAGTTGTGAATGAAAACAAATGTTTAAAACGTTTTAAGGAGAGACAATAGAAAAAGTAACTGGTCTTCAGTTTGAAAATAGGCGTTCTTGAATAATTGGTCTTAAAAGTCAGTATAGCAATGGGCTTTAAAAACGCTATGGAAAGAATTTACAAAATTGTGGGGGGGGGGATCTTAATGGTTTTGGTATTGGAAATGTTTTATAACGAGGGTTTTATAATTCTAAAAAATAGGAAGTGGAAACATTGCATAGATCTAACAAGATACAATTTTAGCTTCCATATAAATTAGTTGGTTGTAGGGGTTTGAGCCGTGTGTTTAAACTTACAGTTCTACGTATTCTGCCAGTTACGGTTGTATCCCTGACTAAATAATGCAACCATGACTAAATAAAAAAAAAGCGAGACAACAAAATAAGTGACTGCTCCCCAGCGATTTGACTGTTTAACTTGGACAGATATAATTCCTTGTTTATCCGACCGATTTGTTATCAATATTGAATCGTAATATTATCTACACAACTGTATGGCATCATCAAGGAGGTAAATTTGGAAGGAATTTCATTTTACTTATATTTTTTGACAAATTGGCTAGTAAAAAAAAATTGTGGGGAGGGTGGTTAAAATATTGTAACCCCACCTCTTCCTGCATTCGATCCATAATATCACTGACATGTAAAAGAGATTTTTGCTTTTCTATACGGCTTCGTGTAGCCGTTTCAAACAATAATAGATAAATGGATATCCACGTAATGGTGTTAATTAGGTACTAATAGCCAAAATTTACTGTCCATTTTTATTTTATATTTTTCGGGCTAAATCAACGACACTAACTATTAAACATTGAAATATAATTTAAGGAGAATAATAAGTACCTTCATAAATATCAGTTCACCGTTTACATTATTGTAATAAGTTTTCAGAAAAGTTAACACGTCAGCAATCAGTTTCAAGATTTTCAACGCGGGAATGGTAACTTGGTAAAATTTGGTAACTTGGGAATGCATATTTGGCATCAGCGAGGCGGTGAGGAGGAAACAGCTCCTTACTTTAAGTTAAAAAAAACTTGTTTTTTATCTGATATTAAATTCAGTAGACGGTATGACCTTGAATCCTTGTTTACTTCAGTAGTGTCCAATAGTAGGACTGTTTATTCTCTTGTCATTGATCTGAAAAGCCAGTTTGCATGTGATACTGTTTGTTTGTTTTATAAGCCCCCTCCTTTTCCAACACATCTGTTCTGTGATTTGCTTGATCAGCTTTCTGGTGCAGGGACTTTCTCTAAAAAACGTATTTGTGTTTTGGGAGATTTTAATTGTAATATGTTAAATGTTGGATCAAGTGATGAATGTGACCATCTGTTTGATGTGCTTTCTTCTTCTGGGCTACTTCCTTCAATTTTTTTTCCTTCTCGTGTTGATCCTACAAGAAATTCTGCCACTTTGATAGATAATATTTTCATTTCTCATTCTCCAAAATTGAAGTTTACTTCTGGTCTTGTTTTCACTGATCTGTCTGATCACTTCCCTATTTATCTATCACTTTTTGTACCTAATACTGAGATTACAGTGAATAAGCAAGGTGAATCTTCTTTTAGAACTTTTACAGATAAAGAAATTTCTAATTTAATTCTTAGTCTTCAGAGTAATGATTGGTCTAGTGTTCTTGAAGCTAATGATGTTGAATGTGCAACAAGTTTATTTGTGTGTCGTATGGGAGCTCTATTGGATAAGCATTTTCCTCTTAGGAAGAGACCAAGGAATTCTACACCCAAATGCCCATGGATGTCCATAGGTCTGATTAATGCTACACATATGAAGGCGTCTCTGTTCAAGGTTGCATGTAAAAGTAAAACACAGGATGATCTTTTGAAGTATAAACATTACAAAAATGTACTTACGACTTCAGTACGTGCAGCCAAAAAGCTCTATTTTTCGCGTCGAATTGATGAGTGTAAGGGGAACTTGCGTAAGGTTTGGAATGTAGTTAATGAAGCTATTTCTCGCAAGAAACTCAAACAGTCCCCCCCATGTCATTACAGGAATGCTGATGGATCTATTGTGGATAAAAATTCTTCAGCAAATGCCTTCAATTTGTATTTCACCACTCTTCCTTCAGTTCCCATTCAACCCAAGAATAAAGTAAGTAGTTTTCCCATAGCAGAAAAGTCATTTTTCCTTTCCCCATGCAGTGATATTGAGATTTATAGTATTATTTCCCAGCTTCCAAGTAGCCGTTCAGTTGATGGTTTTGGTTTGAGCAATAATGTTCTTAAAAAAATTGGTCAGTTTGTTTCTAACCCCATTTCACACATAACTAACCTCTCTCTTTCTTCTGGTGTTTTCCCTCATTTATTTAAAGTTGCAAATGTTTTACCTTTACATAAAAAAGGTGATTCATCTCTAATTTCAAATTATAGACCCATTTCTCTTCTTCCTGTCATTTCTAAGGTTGTTGAAAGAGTAGTGTATTGTAGACTCTCTTCATTTGTTTTTAGTACTAACACGACTGCAGGAAATTCTCTCATAACTAACCATCAGTATGGTTTTCGTCCCACTTTCTCTACCTCGTATGCACTCTCAGATGCAACAGAGTTTGTGCGTGTTAATCTGGACAAGGGCTTGTGTGTTTTGGGTCTATTTCTTGACTTTTCAAAGGCCTTTGATATGGTTGACCACTCTGTTCTTTTGTCTAAACTATCTTCATTTGGAGTGCATGGAGTCCCACTAGAATGGTTAAGGTCTTATCTGTCGGGAAGATCTCAGTATGTTTCTGTTAATGGTAATTCTTCCACTACTTTGCCTATATTGAAGGGTGTCCCACAGGGCTCTGTGCTTGGACCACTTTTGTTTTTAATTTATATTAATGATCTCGTTGATGGTCTTCATCCCCTTGTGCACCCTATTCTTTTTGCTGATGACAGTAACTTTTTCATTGCTGCAGTGGACTTGCCATCTGCCACTTCCCTAGCTCAAGGTCTTCTTGATAAAGTAAAAGATTGGTGCTGGTCAAATGGTATGACTCTCAACAGCCAAAAAAGTGCCATTGTACACTTCAGGACCCCTTATCGTATGAGAGATGTAAGGGAGCCAATCATCCTGACTTATGGGAATGATGTTATACCGCAAGCTGCTATGGTGAAATTTCTTGGTGTGTATCTTGACTGTTTTCTCTCTTTTAAGCCTCATATAACTCACACCCGTTCCCTCATCTTCCGCCAGTCTTCAATGTTGCACCGGGTTAACTCATTTCTTCCCCCAGATGTTATGCTTTCTCTTTATTATGCTTTTATATATCCTTACCTTTCTTATTGCTGCTCTGTCTGGGGTAATACTAATAAATCTCTTCTCTGCTCACTTCAAAGAGCCCAAAATAGGGCAGTGAAGGCTACTTTTCTTCTCCCTCGGCTTTACCCTTCCTCTGATCTTTATAATGATACTGGAATAGCTCCGCTGGATCGTATTGTGAGTAAAAGTAATCTTTATTTAGCGCATTCTGCTTTTCTAGGTACACTTCCACCGCCTCTACAGCAATTTTTTTCACGGACAGGCTCAGGTAGGTACTCTACTTTTCTACGTAGTTCTTCTCGTAGATTTATTTTGCCCAAACGTTCATCTACAGCAGCCCAGAGGTCTCCTGTTTATAAATCAATTCAATTATGGAATTCAATCTCACCGGATGTCCCGTTATTTCTGTCTGCAAAGGCAGTTATTCGTCGTGTATTTCCAGTTTAGTAATTTCTCTCTCCTTCGTTTATTTTCCTTGTTTTCTCTTTTCCTAGTGTTTCTCCTTTTGTATTTTTCCCTTATATATTCTTCTTCTTCTTTTTTTTTTTTTTTTTTTTTTTTTTTTTTTTTTTTTTTTTTTTTTTTATTGTATGGTATTGTTTATTCTCTTTAATCTTTATTTCATATATATTGTTTGATTTAGAGTAATATTTATGGTTGTCTTAGTACTTTATTATTGTATTGTAAGGCCCACAACAAGCCAAGCTTCATGGGCTAAATAATTTTTCTTTACGTTTGTAATATAGTTTAGTATTAATAAAATGATTGATTGATTGATTGATGATTGATTGATTTAATTTAAAGAATCTAACAAATTAGTTACTTGGGTACTCGTGTCGAAAGGCAGATCTAGAGCGACATCTTGGGTAAGGGACAATGTGACGAGGGTGCCAATAATTCACCAAATTGACAAGTTTATTTTTAAAAAAGGTAAAAACAAGAAAAAAAAATGAAAATTCTAGAAAAATCTTGATAGGGGGGTAGTTGTTTCCCCTGCTTCCACCCTGAATCCGATACAGTTCATGGTGTTTCCAGTGTACTTTTATGAAACCATAGAATCTTGTCGAACTGTCAAATCAGTCTGTGCCAAGATCTTACATCACCACTTCCAACAAATGTATCATTGTTTTTTAATGGAAAAGAATCTGGAGTTTTTGATTTGATCGCCGCTTAGGATAAAATTTAGCAATTACGCTACACGACGTCTTAGACGTAAAAATTATTTATGACACCTGTCAAGTGCGTATCCTTTGCTTGTAAGTTTCCACTAATTAGGCTAGATTTCCCTTTGGGTTTATGATTTTATTGCTGTTTTACCAGCAAAGAATGAATCTTTGTACAGCACAACGGCAGAAATATTTATAACCAACTAGCGCGCTTTGATATTGTATCAATTTTACAAAAAATTTCACTATTGTTCGTTATATATATTTCTGCTGTGGTACAGAGTGAATTCATTCCAGAGAAGGATCTTAAAAAAAAGAAAAAGATTGCTGTTTTGACAGAAAATTACTGTACAAAAGACGATTTTTTAATATTGTTATCTAGCATGCTTCTGGCAAGGAGGGACAGGGGCCATGCCCCCCCCTGGAAATTTGGGACTATAAAGTAATTATAAGGAAACCAAACGAAAGAGAGCAGAATGGGGAAAACCCATGGAAAAAATGTTTGTTGCCCCATTGTTGGCTGCCTGCCAATAGATTTCGACCCATAATAATGAAAATATAAGTTCTAATTTGTGACTGAGTAACCCCTAACCAGCTTTCCACAAATAGTTTTCCTATATGGTTTGGTTGGAGCAAAAAAAAATCAAATTTTTAATAGTAATGAATGGTAAGTAAATAATGATCCTTGTCAGTAACGGAAGTATAAGAGCCTAACTATAGATAACATTCAATCAAAGAATCATTTGATGCAGAAAACAACGCTAGAAACATGTTCAGAAGAAGGATAGCTTTCAAATGATGTGTTGTTAGATAAGCTTTGACAAAAAATGAAAGACCTCATTTGGGCTACCTCTAGACTACCTCCATAACAGTAAAAACAAAATATAATTGAATATAGTCATGCGAGACCTCGTTTGAAAGCTCCTGACATAAAGATTTTAAATATCCAAGTCTTATCTAATAGTTTTTGAGTCAAATTTGAATTTGCCGTGTTTTTCTTTGGGAGGTACTTCATATTCAAGGATAGGGGGGTTTATGGAGCTAGGACATTCCAAGGCCTGGAAAGCTTCTCCATTTAAGATACATCTTACTATAAAGAATCTTTGTACGAGTTTTCATTTCTCTTGTTTTGACCTGGAGGGTTTGAGAGGAAAGGGGAGATGAGAGGAAAAAGAGGATTTATATGGCCTTTTTAGGCTTGATGTAGAAAACAACGCTGGAAACATGTTCAGAAGAAGGATAGCTCTCAAATGGTGTGCTGTTTGATAAGTTTTGACAAAAAATCAAGTGCTCATTTGGACTACCTCTATACTGCCTCCATAACAGTAAAAAATAAAATATAACTGAATATAGTCATGCGAGACCTCATTAGATAGCTCCTGACATAAAGATTTTAAATATCCAAGTCTTACCCTATAGTTTTTGAACTAAATTTGAACTTGCCATGTTATTATTTGGGAAGTACTTACATTCAGAGGTAGGAGCGTTTATACAGCTAGAACATTCCTAGGCAAGGAAAACTTCTCCATTTAAGATATATCTTACTATAACGAATCTTTTTCCGAATTTTTATTTTTCTTGTTTTCACATGGAAGGCTTGAGAGGAAAGGGGAGACTGGAGGCAAAAGAGGATTTGTGTGGCCCTTTTAGGTTTGATGTAGAAACTGACACTAGAAACATGTTCAGAAAAAGAATAGCTTTCAAATGATGTGCTGTTTGATAAGCTTTGACAAAAATGAAAGACCTCATTTGGGCTACCTCTAGACTGCCTCCATAACAGTAAAAAATAAAATAAAATTGAATATGGTCATGCGACACCTCATTTGAAAGTTCCTGACATAAAGATTTTAAATATCCAAGTCTTATCTAATAGTTTTTGAATCAAATTTGAATTTGCCATGTTTTTCTTTGGGAGGTACTTATATTCAAGGGTAGTGGGTTTATGGAGCTAGGACATTCCTAGGTACGGAAAACTTCCCCATCTACGATACATCTTACTATAAAGAATCTTTGTACGAGTTTATATTTTTCTTTTTTTGACCTGGAGGGTATGAGAGGAAAGGGGAGATGGGAGGCAAAAGAGGATTCGTGGGGCCCTTTTAGGATTTATATGGAAACCGACACTAGAAATATGTTCAGAAAAAGGATAGCTTTCAAATAATGTGCTGTTTGATAAGCACATCATACTGTATATCTTACTGAATATATCCTACTGTAACGAATCTTTTTTCGAATTTTTATTTTTCTTGTTTTGACATGGAGGGTTTGAGAGGACAGGGAAGATGAGAGGCAAAAGAGTATTTGTGGGGCCATTTTAGGTTTTATGTGGAAACCAACACTAGAAACTAATCAGAAGAAGGATAGCTTTCAAATGATGTGTTGTTTGATAAGCTTTGACAAAAAATGAAAGACCTCATTTGGGCTACCTCTAGACTACCTCCATAACAGTAAAAAATAAAATATAACTGAATATAGTCATTCGACACCACATTTAAAAGCTCATGACATAAATATTTTAAATATCCAAGTCTTATGCAATAATTTTCGAACCAAATTTGAATTTGCCATGTTTTTCTTTGGGAGGTGCTTATATTCAGGGATAGGGGGGTTTATGAAGCTAGGACATTCCAAGGGAAGGAAACCTTCTCCATTTAAGATATATCTTACTATAAAGAATCTTTTTACGAATTTTAATTTTTCTTGTTTTGACATGGAGGGTTTGAGAGGAAAGGGGAGATGGGAGGCAAAAGAGGATTTGTGTGGCCCCTTTTGGTTTAATGTAGAAAACAACGCTAGAAACAAGTTCAGAAGAAGGATAGCTTTCAAATGATGTGCTGTTTGATAAGCTTTGACAAAAAATGAAAGACCTCTTTTGACCCACCTCTAGACTACCTCTATAACAGTAAAAACAAAATATAATTGAATATAGTCATGTGACCCTTGATTTGAAATCCCCTGACATAAAGATTTGAAATATCCAAGTCTTATCCAATAGTTTTTGAACCAAATTTAATTTGCCATGTTTTTCTTTGGGAGGTACTTATATTCAGGGGTAGGGGGGTTTATGGAGCTAGGGCATTCCTAGGCAATGAAAACTTCTCCATTTAAGATGTATCTTACAATAACAAATCTCTTTATGAATTTTCATCTTTCTTGTTTTGACATGGAGGGTTTGAGAGGAAAGGGGATATAGGAGGCAAAAGAGGATTTGTGTGGCCCTTTTAGGTTTGATGTAGAAGACAACGCTAGAAACATGTTCAGAAGAAGGATAGATTTCAAATGATGTGCTGTTGGATAAGCTTTGACAAAACTTGCAAAATCTTATTTGGCCTACCTCTAGACTACCTCCATAACAGTAAAAATAAAATATAATTGAATATAGTCATGCAACACCTCATTTAAAAGCTCCTGACATAAAGATTTTAAATATCCAAGTCTTATCCAATATTTTTGAACCAAATTTGAATTTACCATGTTTTTCTTTGGGAGGTACTTACATTCAGGAGTAGGGGGGTTTATGGAGCTAGGACATTCCTAGGCAAGGAAACCTTCTCTATTTAAGATACATCTTGCTATAACAAATCTTTTTCAAATTTTCATCTTTCTTGTTTTGACATGGAGGGTTTGAGGGGAAAGGGGAGATGGGAGGTAAAAGAGGATTTGTTTGGCCCTTTTAGGTTTAATGCAGGAAACAACACTAGAAACATGTTCAGAAGAAGGATAGCTTTCAAGTGATATGCTGTTTGATAAGCTTTGACAAAAAATGAAAGACCTCATTTGGCCTACCTCTAGACTACCTCCATAACAGTAAAAACAAAATATAATTGAATATAGTCATGTGACCCCTCTTTTGAAAGCTCCTGACATAAAGATTTTAAATATCCAAGGCTTATGCAATAATTTTTTAACCAAATTTTAATTTGCCATGTTTTCTTTGGGAGGTGCTTATATTCAGGGGTAGGTGGGTTTATGGAGATAGGACGTTCCTAGGGAAGGAAGCCTTCTCCATTTAAGATATATCTTACTATAAAGAATCTTTTTACGAATTATCATTTTTGTTGTTTTGACAAGGAGGGTTTGAGAGGAAAGGGGAGATTGGAGGCTAAAGAGGATTTGTGTGGCCCTTTTAGGTTTGATGTAGAAAACAACCTTTGAAACATGTTTAGAAGAAGAATAGCTTTCAAATGATGTGCTGATTGATAGCTTTTGAATAAAAAATGAAGCTACAAAATTGGTGTGCCTCCACCTCAATAGGCCTAACAGTCAAAATAATATTTTTTTTGAATATAGTCATGTAACACCTCATTTGAAAGCTCCTGACAAAGTAATTTCGAATAACAATGAAAAATTCTGTGAAAAAAAATTTCATGCATTAATTTTAAGTTCACGCTTATATTTGTACTTTTAAGTAAAATATCATAAACAGCGAAAAAATTCAAAAACTTAGTATCATTTGAGAGCTGTAAGTGTCAGCAGTTTTTTTTAAGGATAATTTTTATTTTCAGAACCATAGGGTAAGCAATTTTAGGTCAGGGAGATAAACCCGGAGATGGGAGCCAGGAGATAACTTCATCCTGGTAATATCAATGTTAAAACACAGAATCGCGAAGAGCAGATCCTTCCACACAGAAAAAAACCACTAACAATAAATTACCACATGAAGTAAATTCAAGAGCAACAGCTCTTATTTTAATTAGCCTCAATGTTAAAAAAGGTATTTCGGTAATATTTTTATGGAAATTTCAAAAAAAGCAGGAAACTCCTGAAGTTGGAATAAAAAGAGTACCAATAAAATCATCAATATCAACAAGGTCAAACAAGAGAATGTTGGCCTTTCCTCCTTGAGCAACGGCGAAAATCACTTTCTTGCTTGGGAAGTACTGATATATCTCAATATTTTTTTCTTTGCAACTTGTAGGAGATTGAGATATCTCTTTTTTGTAATTTCATCTTGATAGCATAATTATAAAGTGTCGTATGCTCCGAAAAAGGAACTTCTAGTGCTTTTTTTGGACAGAAATGGCCGGAAATTGTGAGTAAGACATAATCATAAACTCCATGGTAAAAACTTTAATCTCAGGTTTATCATCACGTCTTTAATGTTATACCCCTCCCAACACCCTTGACAAGTTTTGAAAATTGTCTTCTTGTTAGCTGAACCTGCGGGGTACTACAACATCAAAGAGAGATGTTCAATGACCCATCTAAGAGCTACTGGGTGGGTTTATTCTTCTTTTGTAAAGTTTAATAATAGCCCACTGTAAGATACAAAACTGAAATAAAACATAGTATCTGGTTTTGCCATTTTTAGAGTCAAGCATAAGAAAGGTACCATTGGAATCTCAATTATCGAAAAGTTTTGATGGGAACCCTATTTCTTGTATCCCGTCGCAGCTGAAACTGTACCTAGCCTTAAGATCAAATTCTTTAAACTACAATACCTAGCAAACAACTTTTGAATGTTCTTAATACGAAGAAGACAAAATTCAGACATAACCGTTCATAACCTGTTCATACCGTAGCAAGTCATAAACCTGTTGCTTCAGTGAGTCTGTTTCCATACCTTGTAACCCTACTAAGTCAAGCGGCAGTTGTACTGAGGACATGAAGAAAGAGTTTATCTAGGAGATACTAGCTTAAGTTGGTCGCCCTTACTATTTCAGTATAATAATATGTGATTGCAACTAAAAATACGACTCTTTGACTTTTAAATCGTGTAGTTGTTTGTGTGCCTGTAAGACGGGGCCACTAAAACTGCAGAACGATTGAAATATTTTTGTATTTGAGGTGAAACACCTTAAAAAACTGACAAAGAGAGACAAAACTCAATGAAAAAACGACAAACGAGACTCTGGCCAGTTGAGAGAAAAGATGAAAAACTAAAACAACGCAGATATTTCACCTGTATGCAAAGGAGGTGTCTTCAGCACAGAAAAAAAAATAATTAAAAATAAATGAAACCACCACCAATATTAATAAAATACAATTGTGTGGAAACACCTTAACCGTACAGACTGTATGACATACCTCCATATAATCTTTAACAGAGATTCTAGAGAAGAGCTGAGATGGTAAATAACAATAATCAAACAACAGCAACATATAATAATTACAAATAAATGGAACAAGTGGAAGTAAACTAAAACAAAAAAAATCCCCGTATTTCCCCGTATTAAAATAGGGATACTTTCTCTACAACCCCATCTTTTTTAGGCTTAAGATATTATGTGCTTTTAGAGTAGTTATCATTTAAATTCAATTGCATTTGCTTTGTCTGAATTTCGGAAGTAATAATAGACGAAAATGAAGAAAAAAGAAATGTACAGTTAGAATACTACTGAAAACGGCAATTACAAAAAGTCAAAAACGAAAGCAAATAACAAAAAATATGCAGTTAAAACATAAGCGGCCACAAAAATTACAACAATTTAAAAACGAAAGTGAAGAGCAAAGAGAAATGGAATTAGACATGAGACAACGAGGGTCAGAACAAATAAAAATTAAATTGCAGAGCAAAGAAGGTGTTTTAAGCAGTTTAATAATATCTATAGGACAAAACTTAAAGAAACAATTGCTCAAAATCTACAAGCTGGACCATAAATTGAGACAAGATCAAGAATCAAGATGATCAAGATCAAGATGAGAAATCTAAATTCACTGGTAAAAATGATCGACCTAGACCAGGCCTTCTTAAGCTATGGGTCGCAATCCCAAATAGGGTCGCTTCGTAAAATTCTGGGGTTGCAAGATATTTTAATGTTATATATTATAGACGATTTTATAACATCTAGAAGTGTATTTTGCAGTTACTCTCACAAACCTGCACACACAAAAAGGTTGGAATGCACGAACACGGGTTCAGTGAAACAACAATTCACACTGACTGTAATGTGAACTTGTGTAGTATTAACTCTCTTTGCAGTGTTGCTATAATGGTTTACTTCTCTCCAGACTGGCTTATTTTGATGGGGAATAGTGTTATTTCTTTTATTTATCCGCTGGCTTAAATCTTGGCTAATTTTATTCTGGTCTGGCTTATTTTTTGGCATGAAATGCTTTTTCGGGAAAAAAAATTATTTTCTTTCGATATCCATACATCATTTGAATCGCATAATTTTTACGTCACATAACGACACTGGACTCTCTGTTTGCTTAAAAGGCTGGGAAGGAAGAACTAAAGGCCTTTGTTCGTCAATTCTTTCAATAGGTTGGGGGTTATATTCTCGGAGACTGCGTTAGGCACTGTAAAAATTGTTTTCAAGGCTCTGACTTATTTTGTACCTTCTGGCAACACTGGTCGTCTAGTGAAGTCAATTTTCACTGTTTCACCGTAACGACATTTAATTTTTTTTTCTTTTTATTCAATAATAAATCCATCATTATATGCAAAATATTATTTTATATATTTATTTGATTTTGGGATCATAATAATTTTAGCCATGATAAATGGCTCAATTTATATAAGATTGGTACTGACGCAGATACTGATGCTACAAACTCTGCCCAGGCAGGACAAAAGTATTGAAAAAAGGCATATAATGTATAAAAAAAAAATATGATGAGTGATTTCTTCAACTTTGCTTTACATTTCAAAATTGTAACGGTAATGAACTACCTCTTTGATTGATCAGCTAGAAATTGAAGGCTCCAGAGAGTATGAAACCTTCATAAAAACAATACATCTTGAATCAAAGCATATTTATATGTCAATAAACCAAAATGATATTTTCAAAGACCGTATAAATTTTCAATTAAGACAAAAAATTCTTTGAGAAACTTATGACCACTAATTAAAAACATTTACTAACATAATTTGGAGTTTCATACTGTATTGCTAAAAACAAAATGTCGTTAATCATTGATCAAGATATTGTATTACCTGCTGCTATTTGTGAAGAAATAGTAGCAATACTAGATAAAGTAAATATGCCAATGATATTAAAACAAAATCTCCTTGTCAAGTGACACTGTCCCGAACAGAATTTCTGATATTAACAAAAACCACTAGTGCAACTTGTTACAAGAATTAAAGAAAGCCCAAAACTTTCAATTCAGTTGAACAAAACAACTGATATTACTAAATTGGCTCAGTTGTTAGTATATGTCAGGTACTTTTATAAAGATTTGTGGAAGAAGAATTGTTATTATTTCGTCCTATCAAAGACCATACTACAGGGAAAGACAAAACTATATTTTAAAGTTGAAAAATTTTTAATACTGGAGGTTTGGATAGAAAAAATTGTGTTGAATATGCCCAAAAGGTGTAAAAGCAATGAAGGGCAAAAATATTGGTTTTAAATCATTTTCTCAAGTTGTTCATTATGATCATATAAATTTTACTCTGCCTCATTCTCCAAGGGGCCCTTGCAGCAAAAACATAGCACCATAAATAAACGATGTGCTTCAGGATGCTGCTAAGATTATAAATTTTATTAAAATCCATGCCCTTAACAGCCGGTTTTTTTTCAAATCTCTTTAAGGATACGGATTCCAACTACACAACTTTATTATTATATGCAAAAATAAAATGGTCGTGAAGAGGTTCATGTTTGAGAATAGTATCAAACAGTTCGTGGTAACGAACTGTAAGTAAGGAGCGACCCGGCTCAATGGTAACCGAAATTCTAAAAAACGGAATTTTGATACCAATATTATAAGTTTCATCAAGTTTAGTTTTACCTATCAAAAGTTACGCGCCTGAGAAAATTTGGCTGATTTTCGAAAAAAGGGGGAAAGACCCCCTAAAAGCTATAGAACCTTAAAGAAAATCAAACCATCATATTCAGCGTATCAGAGAACCCTACTGTAGAGGTTTCAAGCTCCTATCTACAAAAATGTGGAATTTTCCATTTTTTGCCAGAAGAAAGATCACGGATGCGTGTTTATTTGTTTTTCTTTTTTTTTCCCCAGGGGTGATCTTATCGACCCAGTGGTCCTAGAATATCGTGGAAGGGCTCATTGGAACGGAAATTAAAAGTTCTAGTGCCCTTTTTAAGTGACCGAAAAAATGGAGGGCAACTAGGCCCCCTCCCACGCTTATTTTTTGCCCAAAGTCACCCGATCAAAATTTTGAGTTAGCCATTTTGTTCAGCATGGTCGAAAATATTATAAATATGTCTCTTAGGATGACTTAATCCCTCGAAGCCCCATGGAGGAGGGCTGAAAGTTATGAACTTTACCCAATGTTAACATATAGTATTGGTTATTGGGACCCGGCTCAATGGTAACCGAAACTCTAAAAAACGGTATTTTGATACAAATAGATACATCAAAAGAATCGGATTTTAATGCTGATTTAAAATATATAAGCTTCATCAAGTTTAATTCTACCCATCAAAAGTTACGCGCCTGAGAAAATTTGGCTGATTTTCGAAAAAAGGGGGAAATACCCCCTAAAAGTTATAGAACCTTAATGAAAATCACACCATCATATTCCGCGTATCAGAGAACCCTACTGTAGATGTTTCAAGCTCCTACCTACAAAAATGTGGAATTTTGCATTTTTTGCCAGAAGAAAGATCACGGGAGTTTACTTTATTTTATTTTTTTTTCCCAGGGGTGATCGTATCGACCCGGTGGTCCTAGAATATCGTGGGAGGGCTCTTAAAATCTGTTCTCGAGTTTTACACAGCGTAGCCTTGAGTGAGTAGCACATAATACAAAAGTACCAAAATTTCTTCCCCCTACGGAAATTGAAAAAACAAAACTCAAATAAAATTCTCAAATTTGGAAAGCCTTGTTTTCCATGATGGGGAAGGGGTATTTTCTCATCCTATGTTGTTCAATCGCTTTTAGATTATTCTTTTAAGTAGGCTACCTCATATCCAGGGCCATGGAGCCCCAAGGAAAACCTTAATGATGTATATTGTCAGGGGCCTTTTTTTAATGATGAAACAAAATAATGAATTTTCAAAATTAAAATGGTTGGGGTTAATGTTTGTTTTCTTTTTAATTTTTAAATTAAAATATCACAAAAAGGTTTTCTTTTAAAACTTCCTCCCCCACTTGG